>JAZHYW010031864.1:0-76435 GCA_037355805.1 Ixodes ricinus | reverse complement strand
TATAAGTAACGTCACGTCAGGTCGCGTGACGTCTTTGTTTTTCGCTATATGTAGCGGGGAAACTAAATTAACGAATAGGGTTCCATCAATATACTCTCCCGCTAAATATAGCGAAATAATTTACCTCACGTCGCGCTATATTTAGCGGAGAAAGTGAATCGGTGTATGCGTTACGTCAGGTCGTGACATCAATTTCCCCGCCGACTTTGGCGGGAAAGCCTAATTGGCGAATAGATGTGACGTCATATCAGGTGACCTAAACACCAATTCAATTTCTCCGCTAAATTTAGCGTGAAATGCACGGACGGACGAATTGACGGGCTGTCAAAATTTTGGAATTGCGGGGTTCCGTTATAAAGCATTTCACGCTTTAAGAATTTGAAGGCTCGCACGATTCACAGTATCAGAGCATCAGATACTTTCGGTCGTGGGTTCTGGCTTCTCGATAGCCAAGTGTTTTTGCGATGAATAGGCGCTTCAGTCGCGAGAAAGACTTGGCAGAGCATGGCTCTTGTGCGTTCTTCCGGCTTATTTCCCTGCTTTTCGTTGTAGAAACGCAACGCTGACACGAGTATCATCAATAAAGCTTCGTCCATTTTGTCCCCCTAGATTTTTTTTTTTTTTCAAATTTGCAGAATAATTTTAAGGAATTGATTTCCGTCGTACCCGGCTGTGCGAACCCGACCCATAACCTTTCCGGTATGCGCCTCGACTACATAGCATGCGAGGGCACTCGCGTACAGCACACCCCGCCGTTGTCCCTGCGCTCTCTGTTGACTGTGACAGCGGCTGCGGGTGCCGTAGCGCTTATAGCAGGCTCTCGCGTTTCGGCTCCGAGTTTCCGCGTAATACGGAGTCCCTCGCGCAGCGGCGCTCACGGAGTGTCGGTAGCAACGCCGGGCCTCGATGGGGCGCCGATTGCACGGCCGGGACACGAGCTGGGCAGCCCCGAGCGGGCAGTCCGCTACGTGCATCTGTTCTATCGGTCCATCTGAACAGGAAGCCTCCGCCTTTGAGAGCGCCTCTTCTTCTAATAAGGAGGCCGGCTTAGCGGCGGCGAGGGGCCATGCTTCGTTAGCGGCCTCCCAATGGAACGAGCGCAAAAGCGGTTCCCCCGAATTTCGACACCCGCAGAAACCCGACGTCTTTCCTGTTCTGCGACAGCTCTTTATCGCGGCGGCCTTGCTTAACTGCGACGGCCCACGCTGATTTAGTGTCCGAATGCCGGGCGCATGTACGCGCGACACATGGAACGGCCCCGCCGTCGCGCGCACGCACGCACTGCGGGCGGACCTCTGGCAGGGTATATGGATCGCGCAGGGGCGACATAGGCGGACCCGCGTTAGTTCCGTGTTCCTTGCCCTTTTCGTTTTTGGCAGGGGGATTCGCACGGTATCGATGAGAGTTATGGGACCATCCGGGGGTTCTGGCTGCGCTACCGCGCGAGAATCAAGATGAGGCTGCGACACCGACGTCCGCCGAGGTTCGCGGGGCCTCTGCATAGTGGCTGTTCAGCGGCAGCGCCTTCCGCGTGTGGCCGGCCCCTGCTCGGGGCTCGGGATTAGTTGCCCACGGACGGACAGATGCTGGGGCCGCGGGGCAGCCGCCACTTTTGATTCTTGTGTAGACGAAAACGGGTGGACGTGAAGGACCGCACCGACGGACGTGCCTTTTCGAGAAGCGAGACTTCGAAGTTCGACGTCAGTTCTCTTGCCGCTGCCAGAACGTCGGTGAACAGGGTTAAAATATTATGTGGATGTTTTATTTCCACCTCTTGCAATCCTCTGAAAGAAAACATGAACATTTTTTTAAATATATACTTGAACATTAGTCTTTTAATGCACCTAAATAATTTAAGATTCAAATTGGACATATTTCTTTTAGTGTAGTCGTTAACCGCTTAACACCCCTGGAAAACGTCGCCTCCGGGTATGCATCAAAGGTGCCTTGAGGAGGTTTCTGAGGTCGCCTAAATATGACGATAAATCGCTTTGCTGGCTCTAAGCATCCCAGAAATCCCTAAATATCTACGATACACGGCCAATTTCCCTATTAGAAAAGCAATCAAAGATCGCAACACTCCGAGGTCATCTCCGGCGATGGGAGGAGCATGTTCCGAAACCAGGACCACTGTCAGCCAATAGCGAGCGAAGGATCCTCGCGCGTCCGACCTGTGCAACCATGGAGTGATATCTCGATTGCGCGCGGCTCCTTGCCCATAGTTACCGGACTACAATTCGACCCAGCGAGCGTGCGCTAGAGAGCTGACGACCAGACACATATCACTCCCGCGGAAAAACCACAACATAGTTGCTGTTTTTGAGACGATTATTGCAGTATTATGTTCCCTCTCCGAGAATAAATAACTTTTTAGAGCGCAGCTCTTAGGCGCCCATTTCCGGCTTGAGCGGCGTCGCCGTCGCCGTCGGCGTAACCGCCCGAGGTCACGTGACCACCCAGGTCACGTGACCCTCCCCCTCTCAGGTCGCGTGACTCCGAGGTCACGTGATGATGATGCTGATGCGGATGCCGATGACGTCATCAGTGACGTCCCACCCCAGGTCACGTGACCCCTGGTCACGTGACCCCCGAGGTCACGTGATGATGATGACGATGACGATACGGATGCCGATGACGTCATCAGTGACGTCACTGATGACGTCATCGGCATCCGCATCGTCATCGTCATCATCACTGATGACGTCATCAGTGACGTCACTGATGACGTCATTGGCATCCGCATCGTCATCGTCATCATTGATGACGTCATCAGTGACGCCACGTGACCTCCCCCCCCCCCCGAGGTCACTTGCCCCCCCCGTACCCTTCCCTCCTCCTCCTCAAGAGCTGCGTCTCCAACTCCGGCGTTACAGGGAGTTGTAAACGGTTTTCACTTTTTTTTTACTATTCTTATTGGCTTTTTTCATCTACAAAAGCATACTCATTTTGTAATAACAGCGTTTGCAATCTCAAAGAAATGTCGCGCTTTCATTGGTCACATGTCGTCCCGGCTGCCGGAACAATACCGCTCCCATCGCCGGAGATGACCTCGGTGTGTTCGATCCAGTGTTGCTACACGTTCCTCAAAACATGGAACGAAAACTCGTTCGTCGTTCCTTCTGATTTTTGGAACGCTTTCTCATTACAAGTTCTATATGCGAAAAAAAAAACTCGTTCCCGTTGCAGTTAAAAGAATGGAACTTATCGTTACATATACGTTAGATTTGCATTTTTGCTGATTACCGTATTTAACTAGATCAAGCGAAGTTTTCTTTTTTATGTATACCATCAAATGGCAACATATTAATTTGAATGCAGGTACGGAAGGGCACCAGGAGAAGAAGACAAGTGAAAGCAGGGTTTCATTTGTTGAAATATTCACCATTAAATTTATAGGTTTCAACCATACCTGTGGTGGGCGATTCAGACGAGACAAATGTACTGTTATCCCACATCGCACGAGCGTTTTACAACAACCTCACACATTTTAATCTAACAAAGTCCCTTGTTCGAACTTAACAACAGTTGCTTTTCGATGTTGCTGTCCACAAGACGAGCAAGTGAAGAGGAGGGTAGGGCTTTTGGAAAGTCAGTCTTGAAAACTACAAGTCCTTCTTCGTGAAGGTTGGATTCGTTGTTTAGTTTGAAGGTGGGGGACAAGAGCAGCAGAAATATACATTTCTGTGTATATTTTAAGTGACCAATATTCGGGATACAAGGGTGCGTTCGATGTCAGGTAAAATGTTATTTTGCTGTAACTGTAGGTCTTTTTGTGTAAGTTCATTATAGCTGTAGTCGGCCTTAGATTTTTTGGTGTTTAGGATTCGTAGAAGCAAAGAAAGTAGCCGAGTTTGAAACGTCCTACCATCTGTGTTTTTTTTTTTCCTTCGACGAAACGTTTTGCTTTTTATACCGCAGTTTCGGGCACTGAAAAAGAATCTATGTCCACTAGCTTTCCTTCACCTGACTGTTACTAAGTGAGGACCACACAAAATAAACCCTAAGATAAGTAGCCAAAACGTTAACGAGATCCTGCTCTTCGTAAAGATATTGTTTCTATACTTTTAGAATTTTCCTCTTAAAAATAAAATGCAAATTACCCCACGGTACGAAGAAAAGGAACGCCGTTCCTTTTTCCGTTCCAGTAAAAATGTAATGAGTTCCCGTTCCACCGATGCAAAGTGGAACGGCGGCGTTCCTTCGTTTCTCCTAAAGGGAACGCGTTCCAGGAACGATGTTCCTTGGAACGCTGTTTCGTACAACACTGGTGCGATCTCTGATTGCTTTTTTAAGGGTGAAATCGGCCGCGCATCGTAGTAATTTATGGATTTCTAGGATGCTTACGCGGTCCTGGTGGGCACAGCAGTGAATGTGGATAGTGCCGACGTCTCTTCTGCTGCGTGCAGGTCACTCCCCAGCTTGACGTTCCACTGAAACTTCAGCGGCCACGAGTTAGACGCTGCGACGGCAACGAAACTTGCGTTCGCTTCTCCTTTTGTCGAAACTTGCACAAGCAACTGCTTGGATCGCGACATACCTGCAGCATGACACGCCGGCTCCTCTGACATAATTTGTTGGCACTTCGGGACACTCCTTCGATGCTGGAGTGCCGAGCGGTAGAGGACGCGGAACTGAACGGTCGAAGACGCGCTCTATACTCCGTGTCACTATGTGTTCAGCGCTAACGAAAGCAACGCCAGACGAAGAGACAAAGGGCGAGTACTAGGAAGGCGGGAGTGAAGGGGAGGGCGGAGGGCGAGGGGAGAAAGAAAGAGCACTAGGGACGCTAGAGAGGAGAGGAGGTTTCTCTCCTTCTCCCCAGCCTTTCTTGTGCTTGCCCTTTCTCCCCTTGCCTGGCGTTTCCTTCACCTGTACTGCACGCAACTAGTGACACGGAGTATACACACTGTGCCCTTACTTCCAAATTTTTGCAGACGCTGTACTTCCTCTGCTTGGATGCTGTGGGATGCTGGGCGACGCTTTCTCGGTGTACCTTTTTCACTTTCATACTCGTCATCTGCGAGGGAAGTTATAATGAAATATCATTCGTTTCATCAACATAAAGAGCGATATATATATATATATATATATATATATCAGATTGCCGCGTTACAGAAAGAAAGAAAAAAATATAGTACCT
The DNA here is from genome assembly GCA_037355805.1 of Ixodes ricinus. Taxonomy (NCBI): domain Eukaryota; kingdom Metazoa; phylum Arthropoda; class Arachnida; order Ixodida; family Ixodidae; genus Ixodes; species Ixodes ricinus. Next base: position 71,295 of record JAZHYW010031864.1, on the reverse strand, counting down.
GGAGGTGATGCCGATAGGCTGCTAACGAGCCACCCCTCAATCTTTTGGGGTTGATTAATTGCGGAGAATACTCGTTGTTCTTGAATGTCACACAAACGTATAGTGCCTGCTTAGATGAAACCCCTATGTCCATTTCAAGTATCTTTTTGCAATACACATAGCGTTGAGGAAACCTAATTTTGTTCCTTACATTTAGCAAACGCAAGTATTTTGTTTTGTTGAGGCCTCTAAAGTAAAAACGTTCAAACGCTGGCAGTTTTTCTGTCTCTATAGGTCTAGAAGCTTAAGACGTTTACATTTTTTTTGTCGTTTGTATCCGTCAATCTTCATTATTTCTGTTTTGTTACGGCGTCAATTCCGTTTTTGTTGTTGTTTCCTCAACTCGTTTCGGTGTGCAGTTGCAATTGTAGCCTCTAAGTAGCCGCAATTAGTCGTCGTCATCGCGCCTACAGCGCTGGTCTCTAATGAACCCCATTAAATCTCTCAGCCTCGAAGCGCCCTTAGGCTGCTTGCTGCGTGCCGAGTTTTCGGTTCGCCAGATCGCCTATCGCCTTCCGCTAGCTGTCATTAAATAGGTGTTCTCTTTCACTTCACGTCCCTGTTGGAAAAAGACAATTTTTCAAACACCGAGAATGGTACGCGCACTCGCCTTCGTGTCCAGCCTAAACAAATGTGTCCGTGTTTAATCTGTTCTACCGTGAGGTTCAGATTAGCGGTCTCAAAACGCGTCAGTGGTTTGAGACACCGTGTCGAGGCTCGATTTGAGCTCGTGATACTGTTACGTGCCCAGATAAAATATAAATTATCTCCACGTCGAACCTGAGATTTGTATACTAGGCTAAATTGCTCATCTACAGCTGAGACACCAGACGCCCCCTGAGGCAGACTAACTTCCGGCTGTATAAACATACACACTACAATTTGCTTTTGGTTCGAAGAAGCTAGGTACCCTAGTCAAACGTCGACAAGCCGTTCTTAGGTTTACCAGCAGCCTGCCTCTTTACGTTTTTCCTCCACCTTCGCTCCCCTTGCAATATTGTTTATAGTATAATATAATGTTCTAATCTAAATTTCTAATCCAAAAAAAAGTGTTTTCTGCTATGTTTAGTGACAGCTGATTTCTGCGATCTGAAGGAACCAGCGAATGGGCGGATAGCGTTTTGGCTCTCCACAGGGCCATGTGAGCAGGCATACTTAGATGCAACATTTCATACCCTTCGTGTTCCAGCGCAATTTGCATATTTAACTTGTGACATAATAATTACAGTAACAATCTCAGATTTTTTTTCTCGTTCTTTTCATAGTGTAGTAATTGGCTCGACCTCCTCGGCGAAATTAAGACAAGCACTTGTTCCTTTTTTTTTTAAATCTGTATGCGGGTGGGAATTTTAGTTTCAGACAGGCAACATTGCGAAAAGTAGCCAAGTGAGCACTAAAACAATCGATTATTCAGTGTATTGTTCACGGCCTGATTATATTTTGCTTTCTTCCCGAGTTTCATGGATAGTTCACGTTTCGTTTTGTAGAACGCGCTAATTTACGCCTTTGTTTGGGACGTTGGTAATTGACACTTCTAAATTCTGTCTTCAGAGATCTCTGCATCGTTTTGGGGGCAGGGGCGCGATCGCGTGGATTCAGAGAATGTTTCCTATGGGTGATGTCAAAATCACCGTTTCAAAAGCCCCAGTTTCAGAAGCCCATGACGCGAATCCCCCGTGTCAGGTGGCCGGGTTTTCAGCTCGAGGGTCGATTATTCTAGTTTTAACTAAGAAACAGTACGTGTGCATTGGATGAAGCTTCCTGTTCTTCAGGTGTACGCTAAACACATTCACGTCTTGTGACGTTAAAAGTGAGAACCAACAAAACATATCGGTCACTGGCAAAACATTTAAAGTTAGTTTTTATGAATAAGCATTGAACCGAAGCTTTCGTTGTCCATGAAGCACGCGCGGATTCACAGTTCTGACGAAAGGTTCTGTCAAAACTGTTAACCCGCAGCTTATGGTGCCATTCTTATTAGGTACACAGCACCAAACACCAGTTCCATACTTTACGTCGTTCTAACAATATTTGTATCCATCTAGTTAGAGGAAGTCTGTAATTCTACGTCTGAGTATATCTCTATATGAAAGCGGAGTGCATCGCTGGTTACGCAGATTTATGCGATTGGCCACTTGTACGTCATTTTAAGTTTTCTGTTGTTCAATTTAACCTTATTTTGTTAAACATTTCTAAAACTCAAGGTGGAGCTTACAAACAGATTAAAACACAAGACGTCAATTGAGACGTCTTTTGTTTGTCCCCTCTTTGTAGCCTCCGTCTTTGGTTTTAGAAATGTTTAGCTTTAACCAGCCCGCCTGTCTTATTACGTTATCATCGATCTTATTTTGTTGTTGTCTTTAACTTAAAATACCCTTTTGTATGCCCTCAACGAATCAGGTCAAGACATAGAACAATGCTAGTCGAAGCGCGAAGAGGGTGGAGGGGGGCAGAGAACACGGGGCTTTTGGCACGGGTTTTCGAAACGTGTGACTAATGACTCGAGGCTTTTTCGACAGGGATTCTGCACGTGGGGCAATCGTGCCACACCCGTTTTTTTGCGCGACGAGAGTTTGTAAACATCAATTGTTGCGCGGTTCCATCTATATCATTATGTGCCCTTGATACCACTGCTCGTAACTTCCTAGGTGGAGTAAAGCCTAAGACGTTTGACATGTCACACTTTTTAGGTTTAAGAAAAAAACATTACTACACATCTTTTTTTTTTTTGGCTTCATAAGAGCCTGATATGTACCATTCAAGCGAGTGACGGTTACTGGTCGAGTGCTTTAATCCGACTGGAGAGAGGCGAGGCGTCTCTGGCTCTTCTGATATTCCAATCCCAGAAGGCCCAAACTCCGCTTCTGCTTCACCAGGTGCTGGACTCTCGCAGCACACTGGAACACTGCCGAACCACACACCTCCCCTCACTAAGGCAGAGGCCCCATAGCGCTGAGTTGACCCCCAAAGACGAGGTGTGCGTGTTCCAAGTGGAGGATTGGCTGGTACAGCAGTTGCTGCATCCTGTGCCACGGGGGGATCAGCAGGGATGTCCATGTCCCACACAGGTGGTGACGAGGTTACCCTTGGATGTCCATGCTGCGACGGACTTCGTTCTCGAATGTGACTGTCCTGACGGCGAACTTCCCCTCGCTGCGTACTTATGACCCAGGATCGGGGTCCTTGTCTCTTCAGTAGTTCTCCCGGGATCCATCCGCGGTTTACTGGGAATTGTCGTACCCAGACTGCCTGGCCGACATAGAACCCACACAAACTGTCTATGTAAGTCGCTCGAGTCTCGTCCTCATTGGGCTTCAATCGTTCCAAAGCTGAGGGAAGTTCCTTTCCGAAGAGCATCCAGGATGGAGTTTTCCCAGTCGCCGTGTGGATGGCCATGTGCTGCTTGAACAGAAAGCGGGCTACCACGGCTCGGAGGCTGTCTCGTCCTCCCTTTGCGAGAACGCGTTTCAACTCAGAAACCATGCGCTCGGCTTGCTCATTAGTGGCTGTGCAATACGTTGCAGTAGTCACCGCATTGACGCCATTATTGCGATAAAACGTTTTGATTTCGTCGGGGAGAAAAGGCGGCTCTATTATCGCAGACGACTTTACAGGGTACCCCGAACGTGGCAAAAATACTACGGAGCTCTTGAATTACCGCCGCTGACATCGTGCTGTTTACAACTCTGACCTCGAGCCATTTTGAGTAGGCGTCTACCAGAACGAGAAATGACTTACCTGCTATTGGCCCGGAAAAATCGACGTGCACCGTGTCTCATGGTGCAGACGGACGCTCCCATTCAGGGCTTGGGACATCGGGCGTTTGCACTCCTATGCTCCTGGCACGCGCCGCATGTGGCGACAGACGTTTCAATATCTCTGTCGATGCTCGGCCGCCATACATAGCTGCGGGCGCACGCCTTCATCGCAACAATTCCTCGGTGTCCGACGGGTACCAGTGCCAATGCATCTCCTCTCAAAGACGCAGGTATGACCACACGCGACCCCCAGATGACACATCCTTTGTGTGAAGACAGTTACGTTGCCTTTTTGACGTAGGGCAGGAAATCTGGCGCACTCAGACGATGCAAGGTGCCCTCTTGTGTTGCCTTGGCAACTTGCTTCGCTGCGAGTGGCGTTCGGGAGAAGGCCTCAAACATCAGATTGTCTCCAGGGTGTTGTTTTTCATCGTCAGGCTAACTCAACGGAAGCCTGCTCAGTTGATCTGTGTTCTGGGCTGTGTTCCAAATCCTATCCAAATGGATCCGAGTTACTCCGGCTGGTCATGTCACGTGACAACACAGATTGAAAAGCGCTGAACGCGGGTAAGTTTTGGAACGCCAAGGTACCAAACCCTTGCCCTGGAGTAAGATCAAGTAAATTTTGGAACACGGCCTTGGTGTCGTGCGCCCTGCCTGTACTTCAGCTCGTACTGGCAGGCTGCCAACTTTACACACCACCTCGTCATTCGAGGCGAAAGCACCGGGGGCACCAGCTTGTTTCGACCCAGGATACCGGAGAGAAGTTGGTGATCGAGGTATTGGTGGAAATGCTTCACGCCTACAGAATCGCCAGACCTTCCCGATCAAGATGTGCGTAGTTGCGCTCCTCAGCACCAAGGGTTCTGGACGCGAAGGCAATTGGTGCTTCTCGTCCTTGACTGTCTACCTGAGCCAACACGGTACCCACACCATGTGGTGAAGCATCGCATGAAAGCAGAACGGGCTTCTCAGCATCGTAGTGTGCCAGCACAGTGTACCTCACGATTAAATCCTTCAGCTTCCGGAAAGCAAAACGGTGAGCGCTTCCCCACGTCCACGGAGTTTTCTGCTTTAACCAGTGCGTACATATAATTGGCAGTTTAAGCTCTACTCTCGAAGAATCGACCATAAAAGGCCAGCAGACCCGGAATGACTGCAGCTGTGCCTTGCTTTTGGGCTTGGGAGCGTTCAAAACTGCTTGAATCTTCTCTTGCGTCGGGCGAATTCCTCCGCATTGATGCGATGCCCGAGGAATTTTTCTTCTGTCAAACCAAACCGACACTTGCTCTTCTTCAGGCGTAGACCGCTGCCCTACAATCTGAGCAACGCCTCGTTGAAACGAGGTGCGTGTTCCTCCAAAGTAGCACCAGAGATGATCATCTAAGTGAGATACTGATTCCGGGAATTCCCGCGAGAGTAGTCTCCATTACCTTCTGGAAAATGGCAAGGGTCGCTTTTACTCCAGAAGGCAGTCTCTTCACTCGGTAGAGACCCTTGATTGTGTTCATTGTTAACACCTCCGCTGTAGCCTCAGTGACGCGCAATTGCTGGTACGCCTGGGCCAAGTCCAGCACCTAAAACACAGTACCACCCCGCAAATTTGACATAGCCTCAGTTGGAGAAGGCAGTGGGTATGTCGCTTGCTTCGCCGCCGCGTTCACCGTACTGCGATAGTCGCAGCTAAGCCTTACGGAACCATCCTTCTTGCTTACGACGACGACTGTGGAGTGGCCCACTCCGAGTGATGAACCGCCTCAAGGATGCCCTGCCGCTCTAAATCCAAGAGTTCAGCCTCCACAACCAAGAGAAGCGCGAAAGGCACCTGACGAGCGTCAAAGAAGCTTGGTTTTGCGTTCTCCTTGAGGTCCACATTAGTTGGCGGCCCCCCATACCCAACGATTTCGGGGTCGAAAGCCTCGTCATGGGCTTCCAGAATTTTCTGCACATCGGTGTTTCCAGACATTTGATAAATTCCGCTGACTCGAATTTTGAGTCCGGAAGACCAATCGCGTCCCAGCAGGCTGCAGTCATGGCCCTCTGTCAGCAGCAACGGAAGAACGAAGTCTTCTGAACTTGTGTCTCACATGCACTTGCAGCGAGCCCAGCACTCTCAGCCCTTCTCCAGACCAGGTGCGAAAACTGATCTCTTCCTTGATCAGCTTTGGACGTTGGAGTGGCGCGAGCCGAGGTAATGTCGCTGCGCTGATGATGGTGCAAGCATCTCCCTAATCGACTTCAAATTCCAGAGGGCGACCGTCAATTCGCAGTGTCACCAAAAATTTGGGTAGCGTCTTTCTTGCAGCTGGCACTAAAGTTCAGCTCCTGCAAATTCTGTGCCGGTTCGTCCTCTGATTCAGAGTCTGGTGAGTCGTGGCTAAGGTTGTGCGTTCCCGCGCGGCCCTTTTGTGCTTCGTGCCTTCTCCAAACATGCCTTTTCGATGTGTCCCGGTTTGTTGCGAAACCGACAAAGCACGCTCATAAATCGGCAGCTAGCGGCAGAATGTGCTCCGAAGCAGCGGAAGCAACGCTGAGCTGTTGACTCGTCTTTCGGTGCGGGTGTCCTCTCCTTTGTTTGCCCTTTCGAAAGCTTGTTTACTTCGGTCTTTGTTGTCCTGAGATCCTGCTGCGGGAATGCGGCGCTCTCTGTGCGGACCGCCGTGTTGTACGCTTTCTGGAACGTCAGGTCCAACTCCGCGAAGAGGCGCTGCTGTAGATGCTCGTCGCGAACATCGCGGACAATGGGATCCCGCAACGTGATATCCAAAGGCATGCATGGAGGGAATCGCCGGGGCCGTCGCTGGGATACCGGACACCGGACGAACTGTGCTCCTCGCTGAGCTCTCCGAGACCGCACTCTGGGCGTTGGCTCCGTCGCGGGGAACGGCGTCGTGCTCACTCCGAGGTTGCAGTCGGCGGCCAATTTTTTTCAGGGCTGCTACGTAGCTCGTGATGGATTCGCCATGTGCTTGGTCGCGGCGTCGGAGCTTGCTGCAACTGTACGGCTCGGACGGGCGCGGGTCATAGTGGGCCTGCAGCACAGTGACCAACTCATCTCAGGATACCTCGCCGTGCTTCCTGGGCGCCACCAGTGCACGAACCGTCTCGTACGTGCTGGCTCCGCACAACGTGAGTAGCAGTGTCCGTTTCTTGCCGACCTCTGTGACGCCGTTGGCTTCGAAGTAGAAGCCTCAGGCTCTCTGCCCAGGACGACCGGGCTTGCCCGTCGAACTTTGCAGCTTGCCTTAGAAAAACACAGCCATCGAGTTGAGATAGCTGCGGCGGTCTATGAAGGGTATTTCCGACCTGGTCGCCTGTGATATGTAGCAGTCATGCGAGTGACAGTTACTGGTCGAGTGCTTTAATGCGACTGAGAGAGGAGCCTCTGGCTCTTCTGACGTTACAATCCCAGACTGCCGAAACACCGCTCCTGCTGCACGAGATGCTAGCCTGTCGCGGCACACTGGAACACTGCCGAACACCACAGACCCTTAAACTGAGACTGCAGCCAAAGCTACAAGCGCGAGCTAGCCCGCGCTCCTGGCTTGGAGACATAAATGCATCTTTAGCTACGAGCGCTCGTTCTGCGGAAGAATGTTTCAAAACAGTGACCTCGAGCTCTCGTGCTTGTGGCATTGGCTGCAGTTTCAGCTTAAAGTGAAACCATATGGGTGAAACCAATACCACCTAGAACACAAGTCCTGCGGGTTTTCTCCTTTAAACGTCATCGCTATAGTAGATCCCTCAGCGCCCCATAGGTATCCCGGATGAGCACCATCGTGCGCTACATCGTCTGCTCCATCGCCAGCTTCAGTGGTTTGTGTAGCAGATAATGAAACAGCTGCTCACGCTGAGTGTCTGTGGCTATAGCATACGATGAAGTTAGGCGTTCACGTGGAGCGTCAAATGCACGAGTGAAAATGCCTTACTGCTGTGCGAAGGGCTGCAAAGCCCTTCGCTGGACGCTGGCACTGGACGCCATTTCTGAGGGCGCTGTTTATACTCCATTTACTCTTAAGCAGAAAACGCAGACAGCGCCACAAGCGCGAAAGCTCGAGGCCGCTGCTTTGAAGCGTTCTTCCGCAGAACGAGCGCGCGCGCTAGAAATGCACGTCTCAAAGCCAGGAGCGCGGGCTAGCTCGCTCTCCTGGTCGAGGGAGTGTTCGCGTGCACGTTGCAAATGAACTGGAAGCTGGCTATCAGCTCGCGCTCAGCACTCGCGCACACAGCTGTTGCCGCCAGTGAATGCGACGTAGTTGTGACGTGGCCCATACTCTCGTCAAGCTTCAGCCTGTTTTCCGCTTGGGGCGGGTCGGGGATCCACTAACCAGAGAACCGTTTATTCAGAGAGTTTGCCATACTACGGTGAACTAGAATATAGGGGCAGGAAAAGGCTCAGCGCCGACCCATTGGCTGTGTGAAGCCTAGCAGTGGTCGACTGCCGCGAGTGGCGCTGACTGTCAGAAATCTCGAGGACTTGTACTGCAACAGAGATATGGCATCGCGTACGCTCTCAGATGGCTCCGTGCGTAGTCTGTGGTCGGCTTCGCGATTGCTGTTTCGTGAATAGTCAAAGAAGCGCTTGGCTATTGCGATCTACATTGGCTTCGAGTCTTCGCTCGCTAACAATGAAAACGAAGAGTATAAGAAGTGAGCGGGACTCCGCACTCAAGCATAGCGCGCCAGCTATGCAATGCACTCGTTACCAGTCTCGGATTTGTCACTAGCATTGCCCAAGATAAGCATTAGACATGTAAGTGCTCATATGACGTTGGCTCATGCACACAAACGCGCTGAGCATAGGCTCACGCTGCATGAACCGCTGCAATGCATCACTAAAGACAGCTACGACGTTGGCGCAGAAGTCTCTGCATTGGTCAGTGCTCCGGAATTCGAACACCAGCGCTACGCGTGGTAGGATATCGACACTGACAGCGCCTTAGCTCTGGCTATGCCAGACTATCTCTATTACCACTCTGACTAACCGATTCGTTGTTCAGTGTAGCCATACATTGGTTTGGATAGGCGAGCATCTCGGGGCCAACCACAGGCCGCGAAACAGCCCCTAGCGGTGGTCGTGTGATCTAAATATGTGACAGGACTATACTTCGTTTCACCTTATGTGCGAGCGAAGGCAAAACTGGAAGCGCGAGCACGGAAGCTCCGTGCGTTCATGCTTTGCTCGAGCGCGCGAGCTGGGGAGAAGTGCAAAAAGCGCTGGTCTCGCGCTTCTAGCTTTGGCTTCGCTCGCAGATAAAGTGAAACGAAGTATAATTTGAGCCGTGCCCAGCGGAACTCCGCGTCTCAAGACGCTCGCGCACCCCACCCTTTGCACTGTTTTCTTTCAGCCAGTCTCAGGACGCTGTTCTAGCAGTGCAGACAAAGGCATGGGCACGAGCGCGTGGCTTTGGAAAGTGCCTCCTATGCACGAGGTCTCGTACAAACAAAAGCGTTTCGCTGAGCTAGGCTCACGCGCCTGTGCCTTTGTCTTCACTGCAGACATTTGTGAGATGGAGTAGAGGTCTCCTGATTGGTCGACGCTGTGTCACAAATTTAGTTTACGCTCTAAGCGTGGGGGGAATCTTCGGCGCTGGCGGCGGCCTTTGCTCCGCCTATTGTCCAAACTCTCCTAATATGACGGCTCTGCCACTAACGAAACGTCATGCGCAGGCCTTGTCTACTAGGCTGGTATTAGCGAAACCCCACACTTGGTTAGTGTGATTTTGAACCAACAGATTGCGATGGGGTCGCCTTGCAGACCTTTACATGAACGCCATAAATAGTGTGTGGTGGCGCTTCGATACAGTGTGGTATTATTTTTCTCCTAAAATGTACATCCCTGGCCGTTCACTTGTTTCCTGATGCGCGAGCTTCGTGTGAAACGCGGCCCGCCTGCACCAGTTCTAATGCAAAGGGAGCAGTTGCCTACGCTATGAGCACGGTGTAAGATACATCTTTAGGTGAGAATACGGGCGGGGCCACGGTGCTGAACGCGCTGCGCGAGGAATCAGATAGTGTTCGTTCGACGGGCATCCGAAAGGCCAGCATCAATCCGCGGCCACCGCGCCCGCGGCTGACAGTGTCGCCGGCGGCCAAACGGCGAAACTGTGTGAGAGCGAAAAACATTATCTCGTTGCCATGACACCCCGGTACACCGTGGTCTTTCTGCACGTGCGACAACCTCGCTGGAGCTCTGCGCGTGTGGAGCATGAGGCGGCACGAGCCGTCTTTGCCGTGCCCACGGGTCGACGAGTCATCTGCCAGCGCCGCTTGAAACCATAGTGAGAGAGTGAAAGAGAGAGGATGAAAAGCGAACTTTATCCGCACTGCGCGAGGAGCGCGCTGTCCTCACCTGAAGAGTATTATCTTACACCGTGGCTATGAGCTCGCGTCTACAGCAAATGGGGTCAAAACAAAACATGGAAATCGTCCTGATCTAGTGGCGAGGCACATGCACGACAACAGAACCGACGCGTCCAAAAAAGTGAGATTGGCGGTGCTCATTTATCACCCCCAGGGATCTCGAACCATATTACACATATTTCAACGTGGTCAGATTCGTATGACGGGTCGGCCGTTTTGTCGTGCACGTGTTCAACGCTTTATAGATTTCCACCAAAAAAAAACAACAAAAAAAACAAGGTGATCACGTAATAGATGTGGGTTTCCGAGATTCTAGCTTGATGAATTTAATACCTCAAAAAATAAAAACAAATTAACTTTTTTTTTGTCACGTTGTCTTATTTTAGGTCACTGTGATTTTTATTTTGACCGTGAGACATGAAAACACTGAAAAATGAGCCTTAGTTGTAGATATTCAGTTTGGTAAGCACGAAGTGGGACTGTCATAAAAGTCTTATGCTTACAAGTTACAACATAAGAGTAATGCCAATGTTAAAAAATTACACCCGTAAATAATCAAAATTACTTGTAGCACTGAGTGCAGGGGTAGGTAGTATAACTGCAGCCGAGCAATTATTATTTTTATAGGTGGCTATCACACAGTTTAAGAAACGTAGCAATACTAATTTGATGATTTGGGCGCTCCATCTAGTGGTGTGCCAAATAATGAAAAATATGCAAGGGGTGGGGTGTGACGTTTTTAAGTAAGTAAGTAATATTTATTTCAGTAATATTGTGCTGAGGGCACCAGACAAAAAGCTTCCATGAGGTAGCTTGTCCGGGTCTGGTGCCCCTGCACTTACATGGCATGGTAAAAACAAGAACTACTATACACTACACTTTGTCTGAATAAAAGAAACGCGTACACTTACAGGGCATGTTAAAAACAACAACTACTCTACACAACACTTTGTCTAAATAAAACAAACGCGTACATCCTTTTTTGTTAAACAGTGAATATCATTGTGGTCTATAATGAACTTGTTAAGTAATGTAGGCAGGTTATGCGCAATAGATTGCAGTGCATAATTTGTACGAAAATGAGGCACATTCCAGAACTCTCTGCGTCTGACCAGGATGGAAGATTCACGTATTGTCAGGTGGGCTACATTAGACAAAAAAGAATTAAACTCATCGGTCGAAAATAAATAAGAACATAGCAAACGGTACTCGTATACACTGGTAATCCTCATGACATTGAATTGAAGAAATAATGGTTCCGTATGAGTGTCGTAAGGCACGTTTGCAATAAAACGCAGCATTTTCTTTTGTAAGATCGAAAGTTTGTAAATATTATATTTAATTGTTGTGCCCCAAACCAAATGACAGTAGTTAATTTGTGAGCTAAACAGAGCATGATAAATTTGCATTTTAATATTTACAGGCAACAAGGAGCGACAGTGACATACTATTCCAACAACTTTTGACAGTTTCTTAACTAAGTAATCGATGTGATTATCCCATTGCATATGTTCTGAAAAAATGACACCTAACGTTTTGTGCTGTTTAACTATTTCAATCTGGTCGGTTCCAATCTTTAGAGCATAATTACTAATAACGTGCTTATTTACAGGTCTAAACAGAATTGCCTTAGACTTTACAGTGTTTATTTTAAGACCATTTATTGTTGACCACGAAAGAAACTTTTCCAGAACTAAGTTTCCCATGGGTATAAGTTCATCCATATTCGAAGCAGATAGAAATATACTCGTGTCGTCTGCATACATTATAAACCGTGCTTGGTTGCAAATATTGACTAGATCATTTATATACACATTGAACAGCAGAGGGCCGAGTATGCTGCCTTGCGGCACACCAAACTTCAAGATTTGCAAAGAGGAAACATGATCATTCACTGAGACGCATTGCTTACGATGTTCTAAATATGAATGAATAAGTATCAAAGGCGTGCCACGTATGCCATAACACGACAGTTTATCAAGGAGCGTTGAATGGTTCAGACAATCAAACGCTTTACTAAGATCAATAAATATTCCCAGTGTCAGCCATTTGCATTCTATATTGTGTAATATTATTTCTTTCTGTGATATCAAAGCGCTTTCCGTGGATTTTCCCTTGCGAAATCCGAACTGGGAGTCAGTTAGCACTGATTTCTGGGTAAAAAATTCGTCTAAACGATATAATATAATTTTTTCCAGACCTTTGGAAAAGACTGGAAGAACCGAGATGGGTCTGTAATTTGTAACTAAATTTTTGTCTCCACCTTTATGCAAAACTGAAACTTTCGCAAGTTTCATGTTATTCGGAAATTGGCCACTCGACAATGCTAAGTTAAATATATATACCAAGAGTGGGGCCACCACATCGATTACGAATTTAACGGGCTTTATTTGTATATCGTCTATGTCATGGCTTTTACTGTTATTCAATCCCATGAATACACGGATCACTTCCAATTCGTCTGTCGGTTGTAGGAAAATGGTGTCTGCTACACGGTGCGAGATAAACGAGGAAGCATGCTCATTGTGCGCGCTAGAAGGCAAGTTAGTAAAATGTCTGTTAAAGAGCTCAGATAGTTGTATTCCGGACACGCTTTCACCAGAAAGTGAAAGTTCATCTATTGAATTCTTCTGCTTGCTGCGTTTGAGCACTTCGTTTATCGACTGCCAAACAATCTCAGGACGCTTCTTGTGAGCGTCATGGAAAAGACGTTTATGATATTCTGTTTTTGACTTTTTTAGTGCAGATGTGAGTTGATTGCGATACTTTTTGAAAACTGCATGGTCACTGTCGTCCTTTGAACAGAGATACGCCTGATATAATCGATTCTTTTTTCTTATCATTGCTAAAAGAGGCGGCGTGACCCATGGTTTTCTTATTCGTTTTTTAGTAGTCACCGTCTTATATGGAAACGATGCGATGTATATCATCTTAAAAATATGTATGAAATCATCATATGCTTCGTTCACGCATTGCTTTGAGAAGACAGAAGTCCAGTCTGTTTGAATGACTGTGCTGCGAAAGGACCGTAGTTGGCAGTCGGTTATCGTTTGGAAAGTTAATACTCTATCGACGCTCCCCGATAATTCACGGGTTTGAAAACAAATAAAAATTGGTAAATGATCGCTTATGTCACTACTAATAGTACCTGCACTGCGAACTATAGTATTTATATTGGTAATAAAAACGTCGATACAACTTGCCGTAGAATGGGTAATTCGGGTGGGGGACACAATCACATTGCAAAAACCACTACTACTGAGTGTACTACTCAGTCGTGACGAAAGAGAAGAGTTTTCTGAAAAATTTACATTTAAGTCACCGCCCAGAACAAGTGAGTAGTTATTCAAGGATATGAAATCAAAATACCTTTCAAGAAAAGACAAAAAATTATTAAAGTTACCAGCTGGCGGTCGATACATAACAGAAAGCAGCTGACGTCCGTGTTTAACAGTTACGATTTCATAGTCGTCTGTAATTTCGGTAAAGTCATTGAGTATTTCGCATCTAACATCCTGTTTAACATAAATACAAACACCTCCCCCTCGTTTTCCGCTTCGATTCAAAAGAAGTGATTGTAACCCGGCACGATAAGAACATCGTCATCTGTTACGTACCATGTTTCGGAAAGCATCACCACTTGAAACGAAACACAGAGTTGATCTAAAAGAGTAATGAAATTATCACTTTTACATTTCAAAGAGCGTATATTTAAATGTAAGATCGTGGTCGAGTCTTTGATTCCTGCATATCGCTTTAGTGTCTATATTCTGTACGTACGCATATCGCGCGCGTGATGAAGGCTGGAAAAGCGCTACTTTTTACACTCTTGAGCGCATCGAAAGCTAAAGGTTGTACACATACTGCTCAGGCTGGAATGTTTTCATTTTCATAGTATTTTTCTTTTTACGTTCAGGCGAGGTGTAAGCGGTGTCTCTTGATTGTTTGCAATAGAACAAATAGAAGCATTCTAACTGTGGTTTGCTGAAAAGAAATCCACGTGCTGACGGCTGAGAATCTTCTCGGCCTAGGGCTTGCCACAAAGCGCGCGTTGAGAGCGAACTTTCGCCACTTATTTTACACAGTCACATTTGTTCTTGACAGACAACAACGTTTGCCCACGCGAGCGGCCAGATACGAACATTCTGTGTTGATTGTGCCACACGTGGCCAGCAGTGTTATAGTTTTCTCTAATCCGGAGCTGAATCGTAGTGTAAACTATAAACCAAATCAATACTGATAAACAAGCCCGTGGTCACGTGAAAAGCGGTCGCACCGCGCATATGCAAAAGGCAAGCTCTGTTTCGCCATAAGTTCGAGCAAAGCGGAAACTGCACGCGCTATCATGCTGCCTTCAACAACTTTTCACACTGCAAACAGGTGTGCTCGGCAGGGGTCCATACTGTTTCGTTGAAACTAAAGCCCCTTCATGCTTCAAAAGTAGCTCAAGGTGCGTCGATGCACGAGGCACGTGCAACGTGCAGCCCCTGGAAAGATCATGGCGGCACAGCGCAGCAACACTGTAGCGCAGCACTGAGCTAGATTTCAGACGCCATGTTCTTCCCTGAAGTGGCGGCACGGCACGTGTCTCGGGCATTTCTACAACAATGAATGGCGCCACTTTTCCCAGGATGCAGGGGCTTTAGTTGAAACACGTTTCATGGATAACTTTTCAAGTGAACATACGTTCCGTCGACGCATATGGGATGTTTCGTGGAAACTTGTTTTGTGAACACATATGCAACTGCGTCGTTTCGTTGACAACGCGTATTACTTTTTGCTATGTGGATTGGATTGAATTACTGGCTTCAATTGGTTCGCTGGAAGGATACAGGAACTATAGAGCGAACTCACTCAGGCGGCTCCGATAGGGCCAAAACAAATTCGCGAGTGTTAATCCTGGGCTTCTTAACACTCCACCCGACGCGTGAAAACCCGAGACTTCACTCGGGGAAACTTCAATATAATCTCAGGCCGGAGCTTGCACCAGACTTCATTGGAACCGCCAAGGGTTCGGCCAGTTAGTCCCATCCGGATGCCGGCGACAGGGGCGATGTGCGCGGACAAACGCTTTCGACGAAACGTCGCATGGGTATGTCGATGAAACGATCGCGAGAACTTTTCGATGAAACGAAGGGTCGATAGAACGTCGCCGTATACGAAACAATCTGTCGGTGAGACGTCGTTCGACAAACTGATGGCCGGCCACCTCTCGACAGGCCCGTCCAAAGCACGGAACTCGCTCTTGTAGCTTTTGCTGTGCTCCAATGTCCACAATTTTTCCGTGAAACGTCGAAATATCATCACCACAGTGAAGTTTGTGTAGTTTGAGTATGAATTTGAGTATGCGCCGAGAAAGTGGGTAAGAGGAGGAGAGAGCGCGCGGGGCCGTCAGAACGCCGAGCTCTGATTCGAATGATTGGTGGGTAGACCTGAAGCTAGCTGCCTTTGACTCCACTCCACTCGTCGAACGAGTTCGAATGCGAGAGCCAAACCCCAAACGACTGCGTTCCACGTTTTAACGTGTTCGGTGAGTGCAGTGGAGAGAGGCTGTTAGCTTTAGCTCTACCCACTAATCCTTCCATCCAGAGCTCGGCGTTCTCACCTCCCCGCGCGCTGTCCTCTCCTCCTCCCCTCACTTTCTCGGCGCCCACATCTGCTTCACCTTCTTTTCTTAAGGTGGGCTGCAGTAAAACATACCAGCGCGAGCAACTAGTCCTGCAGGGGCGCCTGCTACGCAACAGAAACGACGATGTCATCGCGGCAACCGTGGCAACGAAATCAAGGAGTTGAAGGGCCGGTCGTTACTTGGGATCAAGCAATCACGCGTGGAAAAGACTATGAATACGACTCTTGTTGACTCGTGTTTGCTCTTCACTGCTACTAATTGGATTGGCTGCCACGCGGTGCATGAAACGCACGATGCACGAGTTTCTGTAGTGATTCTGCGCTGTTGGTTCATTGCAGGGAAGGAAACTGACGATACAGCGTGCGATCGAAAGTGCCCAGCATCCCAAACTCGTCGTTTTTGTAAACTCGCGGCTCTACTTTATCTTCAAAATTTTTGTGCAGGGTCGTGCAAAGCATGGTAGGGAATAGAAATCAAAACTGTTTCAATTGTGGTTATAAGCTGAATTTAAATCGTGATTTGAAGTATTCCAGTTTTACTGCGATAATATAAATCGTGTATTTTTTTTCAAAATAAAATCGCAGAAATATATCTTAAGTTATCGTTTGTTTGTGACTTAATGATTTTCATGCGCATATATTTTGTATTTAATTATATAATAAGCGAACGAGGAAATGATATATCAGGCTGAACACGAGCAAATACGGTATTCTTCTGGGCACATCGGAAAGGTGCATTGTTTTTACCTTCTACTTCATTCGCTCAGTTCTCTGGCATCCTATGCATGCACATTTAAATGCGAAGGAAGGAAATCAACGCAAGAAGTAAGCGTCCGCACAAAGCACACACACCGGTATAAAGAGAAAGAGAGACAGAGAGAAAGAAAGAGGGACAGATAGACTGTCACAGAGATACAGACTGAGTTATAAATCTAAGGTAGACCTTGCATTGTCCAGTATAATCGTTGTGTCTTACACGAGCTTGCTGCTTTTCTTTCGAGACCACACCACCACCTTACGCTCTTTAATAGAAAAAGCTATTGTTGTTGGGCAACTGGACGACTGTACTCGAATTCAAAAGCTGAAATCTTTATTTTAAGGTTAAGTGATTGAAATCATATAACGCCAATTTAGACAAGGAAAACCCCACTTAAGTCAAATAAATTTGGTTTATGTGCTGTTTTGTTCAAGGTGTTTCCAACCTTCCTGTGAAGTACGGACGTGTGTGCACGACTTTAGAAAGTGCTTCACTAGAACGAGAAATCATGCACTGAGCCGAACCACGTAACGTTCCGGTACCCTTGTTAGCACTGCACACAACTGGTGATATGAAGTGCATAAAATAATTTACTGGAAATTTCCAGGGTGGAATAGATTTACGCATGGATAAATTTACTTGTACCTGGAATGGAGCGCACTTCTCGCCTTCTAGGCGACTTATTTATCGATGCTGAAAATATCCGCCAGGTCCAGGGACCGACCCCGGACCTCTCCTGGACTCGCGAAACCCTGTACCAACTATACTAAGTTACCAACCAGGAGCTAGCCGTCGGTACAGCAAAGGAATTTTCTAACAATTATACTGCCAGAAGGGTGAGATTATACGTTTAATTATTAGTAGGACTGGGCAATCGATCGATTAACCTACCGAATAATCAATGAATACTTTAATCGCGATTAATTGTTTTAACCGGTTAATTGATAAAAGTTTGACAAACCAAAATAAAATAAACATCCAACGCTTCCACCACGCAGTCTTGGACGAGTGCACCTGTATGAAGGGAAAACTTTACGATAAATTTTAGTCTAAATGTAACTGTAGGGGCGAGGTTTGTAACTCCAGACAGTTGTAGAAGGTTACACGTGTCCCGGCCACTACAACGCCGTTCGAGTGTCCGTTTAGCGCAGCTGACTCTTGTGAACGCTCAAGGGAGGTCGCTCTTGCCGGAGAATATCAACGAACCCCTTTGCATCATGCAGCTGAAATAATAATTTGTGAGTGTGATTGTCTTTACACTGTTCTCAACTACAGTTCGAGGTTGATTCGAAATCAAAAGTATATAGTGCGCCGCTTGTCACAAATTAAACAAATGCTTTTTTAAATATATATTTAATGCGTGAAAATGAGCGAGACCGATTATTCGATTAATTATTCGAGTGAAGGGTGGCGATTAATCGGGTTTGAAGTTTAAATCGACGCCCAGCCCTAATTATTAGTTATAATCACTGAACGTCTGGGGATCCGATCCGTAGAACTAACTGGGGATATGTAGACCAGCGCCTTGCATGGTTGTCTTTGAGGCGGCTATGAAACTAAATTAAGTCGCATAATTGCGATATAAAGTACAGATGATACATTTGTTCTGTGACGACATAAAAAAATCACAATAAAAACAACAAAAAAGTTGAAAACGTTTCAGAATAATTAGAGTTTTCTTTCTTTATCGAGGTGAGCAATTAGCGTCGCAATTGAGACATTTGACGATTAGAAATATAGATATATAATTGTTACAACTGCTCTAATTTCCGTGTTCCTTTTTTTTTCATTCGCATTAACGTGTTCCTTTTTTTAATATACAGTGTTTTCTTTGAAGTTCAACAACTATGCCCTGTTTCATCATAAGTAAAAGCGCAATCAAAGATCAAGAAGTAAAAAAAAAAAGAAAGATCACAAAAAGCACACACACACACTAAAGACGCAATGGCACGGCGTTTTTACTACATTTGGTTTAGCCGATGATCGCACAAACACAGAAAAGAACGTACTGCATGAGCGTGCAACCTTGGCGCACCTTGATTGGCTTCATCAGATCCTGATCTAAGGTAAAGCGAAGTCAAAATTCAGATCTTGGGTTGAAACTATACTCCGTCTCACCCTACGGATGGACTAAAGCCCGAAGCTGGCGGAAACTGCCTCAAAAAAGCTTGCATCCGCATTGCGAAAAGAGTGCGCGAGAGGATTCCGATAGGCAAAGTACGAAGAGCACATAGCTAACGCATATGGTTCTCTGTTATAATAGCGGGCTATTTTATATTGGCGAAGTAAAGGTGCATGGTATTTAGTTTCAAAAACATTCTTGCCATATTTCGTAAACATGCAAACTGTTTGGAGAAGTTGGACGGCTTGCAGGCAACACTGACATAAAGTCGTTTCGCCTTAGCCATAACAATCCAATCCAACTTTTGCGTGCGTAAAGCTTACCCTGAGTCCTGACCCGCATCTCTCTTCTGCACGCGGTTCGTACATACGCTCCCGTGTCGAACACTCTATCCGACTCGTCTTCATTTCTTAATGGCCACTGGTTCTGATCCCGGGTTCTCTTCGCCCCATCGCTTCCATACGGTATTTAATCCCTTCAGTTGTCTTCAGTAGTAGCAAGCAGACGGAGCCGCCGCCACGAGGGTTCGATAAGCAGACGAAAACCTCGCCTCCGCATGACGCGTCTTGGCGCATTGATACGTACGACGGAGCAAATATACCACGTGGTTTCTAACAGGCTCGTGATCTGACCTGGAGGCCTATAGCATTGGGCTTTAGTCCATCGTAGGATGAAACGGAGTATAGCGCCACTAAATAAGCTACGCTTCAGAGTAACGACGCTTACCCATCTTGGGGCCTAAAATCATGGTTGCCAGTTATCTAAAGCTTTATCTTAAATTACAGGAAACGCTCCCCCCCCCCCCCCCCAAATGTTTAAACGGTACGCGACAGAGCGAAGCAATATTACACGAGCTTCTAACAGCGAATCAAATGCTGAGAAATTCGCACTTTTGAATCATGGCGATCGGCAGTTGCGTCTGCTTTGCACAAGCGCCAAGATGGCGGCGCCTACAGCAGTATCGGGGAACAGAGGGCCGATACTCTAAGCGTAGCTCATTTAGTTGCTCTAGTTGAAACCAACGAAAAGCGTCCAAAACGCCCCAGCAAAAAACGAAAAATAAATAAAAATAAAATAAAGCGTGGTAATTTTTTGATTAAGTGGAAATCTTTTGTCGTGCAACCGAAATATCGATTGCAGAGCGCTTGCTCAGTAATATGCCTCCGTCAGATTCCGGGCACCTCGGACGGGATTAAAACCCGCCAAATGGGGACCCATAGGTCAGCGGTTCGTCTCAAAAACACCGATGTTTATATAGGTCTGTTCGATTCGGACAGAAAGTTCTGAATCTAGTTTTCTCCGAGTTCAGACGAGTGCAAGAGTCGTGCAGCGGCGGCGCAGAACCAGTGCAGCCGCCGCGCTAGGACTGGCGCTGTGATCGGCTTTCCGAGCGGAAGCGCAGGGTGTCGTCTGCATCTGTTGGCTCTTGTTTTCAACGCCAAGTTGTGTGCTACATTTAATTAGCTGTGGTTTGATGAGACCATTCGTGTTTCCTTAGTTTTAAAGTATAATAACAGAATCTTTTCTGTGAATATTTTTTATTCGAGTGTACTAAAAACGGTTTCTACACGAAATGTGTTTCTGTCTGCATTTTTAACGGCCGTTTGGTTCCTGTCGTTTCCATAAGCGTTCGTGTCCTTCACATTCATTTAGCAATAGTAGATTCATTCCAAGTCTCCGAGTTTCGCATTTCGACGATAGGTTCGTGGCATCAGGATGATTTTGCGTCGGGAGTCACTGGCGGCAGCTTGCGGTCGGTAGCGGTCACCTCGTAGACGAAGGCCTGTCTATAGCGCTTTGGCCGAGACAGTTATCGACCATAACTTTGGCGTCAAGCGGAAGCGTTTATTCTGATTCTCAAGAAAGACCTGCGTGGAACTACCAAGCTAATGCCGATTCTCGACGTTTTTCCCAGGCCCATTAGTGGGCGTCCCCAGATACCAGCGGACAAAGCATGCAGTATTATGCTCAGCTACGGGGCATGCGAGGGCCGATGTACTAAATCCCAGACCTTTTGCAATGTATCGGAGTCGTCAGTATGCATCCAAGAGCAACTGAAGGCGGGGACTATCAAGAGTGCAATACCTTTCCCATGTCTGCAAGGAAGAATATTAACACTGTGGATCCCCACAATGCATCAAAAAGAAACAATTTACGTGAGCCAATATTTCAACACTTACCACAGGGAGCCAAACTACGCGAGCAGGTGCCTAAAACGCTTTCAGAATATCATAATCAAGCAAATTCCTACCCTCGGTTACGATCTCAATTCCGCGTCCACCGCGGGTACGTTATTATCATAAATGAGAGGAAATGCAACCTCCGTATCGGCGTTATTGTTAAACATCGCAGACATTTGAGCAAGAGCTGCGAAAAATGGCACCGCGAGCAGAGACGGACGAGGAGTGTTGTTTGCTATCGCCGTCTGCTCTTGTCGTCTGCTTCTGCACGGACGCTGAACTGACTCCGGAGCCGGTGCAAGATTTTGAGGAACTGGGTCTGAACTCGTTCAGAACTGGGATGAATCGAACGCGCCAGTGCAGCGGCCGTGCAACTTCCGGTTGAATCGAATGCACCAGTTCCTGCACTGCTGAACTAGTTCAGCCAGTTCGAACGAATCGAACAGACCTTATATATATATATATATATATATATATATATATATATATATATATATATATATATATATATATATATATATATATATGTATATATATATTGGTTAAATCCACCGAGAGAGCTATGTAACAAAATGTAGTCGCACCATTACAATAAGCCGTAGTGTAATATCAAAAATAATGTCTGCAATTGGTAGCGAAAAAATTAAGTTGTAAACATGGTGAAATTTCAACCGCCGGAATCTCACGGCCTAATTTCTATTTGGGCGTATACCGATGCACAGTGAAACCCGCGCAAAAGCAGCTGTGGTCCACTCGCAGCCTCGCGCTTGTTGCTTTCACACCTCTGGCTCACTCACTGCTGGCATCCAGGCATCTGACACCCGCACATCTGGTGCCATTTCTGTCTCTCATGTGGCGTTCCATGCGGCACATGACGTCAAATGCAAATCGAGCTATTCTCGAACACGTGTCGCACATCTGATTTGATTATTTGATTTGATATTAGGAAACTGCAACGTGCCCTAACTGAATGGGAAAAGATTGTGATCGAATACTTAACTTCACGTGACATCTATCAATATGCAATTTCTGGAAAATGTAATATCAAAAGATGCTTCGTAATTTAATGTCTCGTTATTTTCGTTAGTTGACCTGATTCCGTTCTTATAGCACGACGAAATAACGCTCTTTTAAATTTTATTTTTTAATTTAAAACGTAAATTCTTTGTGCAGTTCATTGCTTACTTGTTTAATTATCCAGCAGACCGTTCACGTAAATTGTCGTGGTCACTAGGCCGTTATAAGTCGAGAAAAACTTCTTCAATATCAGAAACTGTGGTCTAAGAAAGTTATATAATAT
The DNA here is from genome assembly GCA_037355805.1 of Ixodes ricinus. Classification (NCBI taxonomy): domain Eukaryota; kingdom Metazoa; phylum Arthropoda; class Arachnida; order Ixodida; family Ixodidae; genus Ixodes; species Ixodes ricinus. The sequence goes on along the minus strand of JAZHYW010031864.1, from coordinate 49,148 downwards.
ACTAGCAACTAAGAATAGACGTCGTATCGAGACATAAAAGTATAGTTAAAGAATAGTTCTTTAATTTGACATTAACTTTATGACTAGAATACATAGGAAAAATAGTTATAAACCGTCAAAGAAGAGCCAAAACGGCATTCACAGTGGGGTTGCACCTTAAGCGTAAACAAAATATATATACAGTGTTTTTGTTTTTTTTAAGCTTAACAGATTTGTTTAAAAACGCCGTGAAAGTTACACTTATGCCGCTTGTGGAGTGGTAACGAGTGGTAACTTTAGTGCACTACTGCGCTTCTCACGCGCTCAAAGTCTTTCTGAAAATTACTGATTGAGTGGTTTTCGATCACGCTGAGGCAAGTTTCTCATTGGAACCATATGTTTATTTTCATTAATTAAAAAGAAGTAAAGAATTTTAATTAATTAGCCGACTGATCGTTATGATTAGCCCCCTATACTATGTCCCCCTGGCCGTATAACTCACCTGCACAAACCGCATGAGTGTAACTTTCACGGCTTTTTTTCAAACAAATCTCTTAAGCCTAAAAAAAAAAAAAACCCTGTAAATATATAATTAATCCCGGTCATGATCTATGCATGATGGTCTGTCGCGAGAGCGCGACATCCGATCACCAGGAAGAGCGAATTAGAAAGCAAAAGGGGTCACAATATTTCACGACTTGCGTTTGTTAAGTTGTCGCGGTCTACGGCCACTGACAACTTCAGAAATGCAGAGCGTGGCGAGTTCCGGGCGTCTTGTTATCGCTCCTTCATTAGCCACTTCTTGCGTTTCTTAAACGGAGCGTGACTCTATATATGGGCTGTCTGAAATGCCGAGCCTCGATCTAAAATAGGCCATAATAATCGGCGCCTGCACGTAGCAATCTAAACCTTTTGTCAAAGGTGTATTTCGCAGGTGACGTTTTATCTTGAAAAGCTAGAAGGCGAGAAGGCGTAGCTCCCTTTCTGTAAAAAATAGGGCCATAAAACTTGCCCCGTATGGATTGGCGGAGATGATGGAGGACCCCGTTCTTGGTGAGGGAAAGGGAAAGGTGTAGGATAATTATGGTAGCGATTTAATAAATGTATATAACTAAAGGCTAGTGTGAAGCAGACTTGTCGTATTGACATATGCACGAGAAAACTCACCCGAAAATTTAAACGTTTCCTCTCAATCTGCGAACAGAAAAAAAAGAAAAAAAAAGATATGCAACTTTTATTGTTGGGTTTGACTGACGAGGTAGGGCTTCGCGGTCTCCTAGAATGCCTTCGCGGACCTCAAAGGTTACGCGGACCCCCTTTTGAGAACCACTGGCGTAACCGACTAGCGAAAAAAAGCAGACAACACGCAGACGAAATCCGTCGCCGGCAAGAGCGCGTCATTGTGCAACCGCGTTTTCTTTTATTTTTGTTACTTCGCGTTTTGGTATCGTTGTCCGTTCTTATGTTTAAACCAAAGTTACAATAGCATTGTGTTCATTTTGACAGATCACGCGCGTCGCGAGCAGTCTTGATATTTTTTAAAGCAACTCGCAGCAAGGAGGTAGCGCCATCTATCAATACGTGCGCCAAGCGCGCCCCGCCACTCGACTCGGTCGTCTGCTTCGCCGTCCGCCATTGACCCTGGCAAGTTTTTTTACCCTATTTTTTTACAGAAACGGAGATAAGCTTTGTAATTTTACGGGGTAAAACCGACCTGTGAAGTATACATTTGAAGAAAGGCTACGTGGATTTGGATTTAAAATGGATTTTACAATCCATTTTAAATCGAGCCTCGGCATATCAGACACCCTATACATCTTTACATTCTAGTTCACTTAGCATATTACAAAACGCGAGTTGGAAGACGAAGAATATTGTTTCGCCGTTCTAGCGGCCTCATAGACAGTATCTAATTCGATAGTAAAACTCGAAGCAGTATACGCTGTCTTATATTAATTTATTCATTAATTCATTTGAGCACCCCAGGGCCCGTAGGCATTATGCATGCTCATAACGTCCAAGAGAGGGTATCGAGGAATGAGTGTGCTGCTAGGCCCTTCACGGAGTATATAGGCGCCGTTTATTGCGCAAACATAATGCCAGCAGGTATAATATTCGCCTTCGTGATGAGGAAGCGAAAAGGGGGCTTCTTCCAGCAATAGAAAACAACAACAAGAGGAAGACACGCAGAAACAGCAATAACAAGATTTTTAGAAGGTTGGGAATAAGTGCCGGGGCACCGAGAGGCGGGATGCTCTTGCATATGAAATGCGGTGTTTGCAGAGTCTGTTTATGTCTCTCGAGTGCTTACACCGACGAAACAAAAGATATCGTAAATGTAAATCCGGGACATAGCAACCCCAGACCTAACGAAAACGCTATAAGAGTGTTCGGAACAAACGTGAAGAAGAAGAAGGTGGTTCATTTACGCCACCCCTGTGCATATCTTGGCCACTTATATAGCGACACACTCACTCATCTCGCCTTGTCGATGTGTCGTACGCTGCGAGACCACCCGTTTCAAAGGGAAAGGCCGCAGGTCATCATCGTCGTCACATGGTTAGCCCTCTGTTAGGTTTAGGCTCCCTTTAATTCTCTCACGGTTATCTTTAGACACGAGCCTAATTTTCCGTCCCTGCCTTTAAAGAAGTTCTTTTGAAGGCAGGATCGGGAATTCTTTATCACGGTCGTTTACCTGCCGATCTTCCGTTCGTCTAGTCCACCAAATGTTCATCTGTTAATTGCAGAAGATTTTTCTTCCCGGAGAGTTTCTACGAGTTCTTCGATCCACGCTCATAGCCGTGCTTGGGATGTACAGCCAAGGAAGCCGCAGCGGAGAAACTGCTTCCACCGAGCGTCAGCCGGTTGCGATATTAGCGCCTATTTACATCCTGGCCAGCCGGCAACGAGCCAGGCGGCGCCAGCAAAGTGAGAGCCCACGGTTATAACCCGACTCGTTGTAACTTGGCAAAGGGTGAACGATAAGCCCCACATTACGTGCACGCCGACGGCTTCGATATGCGTACTTACATGAGCGCAACGCGCACATATTGGAGTGAAGCATGACGCAGCGGAAAACCTGCTCTTCTTCGCAGTAAAAGCTCACTCGGTGGTACCTAATCACGTTCCGATTGGCCCACCAGGGCCGTAGCTTCTGCCCTGGCATGTTATGCGATCATGGCTTCCTGGCCTACTCAGTATTTCTTGCTTCAGACGCTAGGCTAAGCGGAGCCCCCATGAGTAATAGCTCACGTTTGAACAACGCAGCCGCCACTTCCAGGCATACCCAATGTTTGTTGCTTCAGTCGCTCGGTAGCGCCGAACCGAACAGCATTGCAGGTTGCCTATGTGATCTTCCACTTCTTGACAGCGCTGTGCTCAGTTGCGCTACTAATAGCATTGTATCGATAGCCGCTAACTTCACAACCGGTCAACGATCAGTGGAATCCGCCGGCATGACGCGCGCATATATAGTCCGAAGTTGCACGCGCCTGCGGCTTCCGCTGCTTTGCCCATGACTCTACGTATATTTGTACGAGTTAACCAAGGTATCCTGGTTCCTGGGTTCGATCACCACCCCTGCTAGGTTTGACCTGAATGAACACCGTGGCAGCGTGCGGTCGTGTATCACGTCCGCGTGATGCACGTTGAAGGTCGTAATACACTTGCCAGATTGCCCGTCTGCCGTGGATACATCAGACGCCGGTCGAGGAAGACAAACTCCTCGCTCTTTTATATTATTCGTGCAATAACCTTTCACACTTTCTTTTCACGTAATGAATTTTTTTTTCTTATTTGCTCAAGTTTTTGTATTCAAAATGTTTAACGCAATAACTTGATATTGTCACGAACGGAGGTGACACGAAGACGATCAGTGAACTCAAAAATAACGGTTTAATAGGCGAACTTGTGCCAACCAAAAATAAGTAAAGAACGAGAAGAGCGTCGAGGCAGCGAGAAAGCAGGCGGCGATTCGGCGGCGACAACAGAGCAGGAGCGGGACTCTGACTCGACAAGGTCGCGGGTAGCTGCTTATCTACAGTGCGTCGCTATCTCGAAAGTTCGGCCAAAGGAGGCTCTAGGCGTCGCGCCTCAGGGCGCGAGGATGAACTGGCACTTTCGAGAACAACAAAGCAAAGGGAAAGTTACAATTAGTGCGAGAATGAATGGGAATCTTCTAGAACGACCGTGACCGAGCGTTGCTTTCTCGGCTTCTGCGGGCAGACAATATTATATATATATAATTTTTTGTACAAAAAAAAAACAAAAAAACGACTCTATATGGATGCGTACGTGGCTCGAGCACGTAAACCAGGTAATATACGTGTAACAATGCCAAGAAATGCGCAGAATTCCCGGTACGCTCACCCTAACTCGCTCGAGTATAGATCCTGTCTACTGAATATTGTTCGGAGAGGGGAGCTTCGATGTCTGCACTGTTACCAACCTTGCATCAGTTTTTACTTGATTCGAGGAAGAAATAAAGCAAAATAGATATCGCGTTGCCGAGTTTTTTTTTTGTTGATGTACAGCCCATGGACTTGCACCGACCTGTCAAATTGAGATTTGGCGATATACTCGCTCTTTTTTTTTTTGTATACGGCGGTTCTGAAACTTTGGTATAAAATATGGCAGGACAAGACGATATGATCGTACAAAGGTTTCACGACGGATTCGATGGTGAAACGTGGAAGCTCTTTACTGCAGAGTCCCGCCCTGTAGAGACGCCTGCCTTACGGGCTTGGATGCCACTCTTGCTGTCTTTGGTTCATCTAGACAGCGCGATACAGTTAATGACGAACAAGCGATCGTCGGTTTTGGCTGTTCTTTTCTTTGTTGTCGTCAAAAGTGAAATGTTGTCATCAAAACTGCTAGTCTGGTGGAATGCGTTCTTCCGAGGCACTACGTATCGGCACTAAAATTTGCTGCTCGTCAGTGCCTCAAAAGCGCCCACGTCGCGTTCGCGCTGTGTACTTGACTTCTGCAGACATATTTTCATAAAACAAATCGACTCGATCTTTGGTGCAAGAAAGCAACGTTAGAATATATGCACCAGTGTTTTAAATACAAGTGCACTCGAGTTCGTGCTGAGGAGCGAGAAGAGAGAGCGATTCTCGACGGCAGCGTGCGTTGTGGTGTGGCAGCCAGGCGGCGGCTTTCCGGCGCGATCTTCGATGACGAGTTCCAGGAACGAAGGAGCGGGCTCTTGCATTCTCGATTGGGACGTCCGGCTCGCTGACTCACACGCGCCTGCATGGCTGATGAGACTGCCGTGCTGTGCAGTTACGACGCGGCCGGGCAACCGACGCGGAGAGCAGCGTCAGAGTTTTCCCTAATTGCCTGTTTTATTGCGGTAACTCGAGGCACGCGCTGCGCTCTCGAAAGCCTAGAATTACGAGCATGTAAGGCCTATTTCCCTGGTAAAATGTGACCAAAGCTCTCGACACGGCCCTTTTTTCCGTAAAATGGGCTTTTTTCGCGGCAGAGCTGCGATCTTTGATAGTGTTTTGAATAGCTAAAGGGGTCTCGCATGCTCGTAATATTGAGTTTCTTAGCGCGCGTTGGGTCCGTGGACTGAGTATCAGAGGAACTCGGAAACCTCTTTAGTGACGGTATACACGGTTGCAAGTACGGCCTCAGGGCGCTGCCATCTTGCTCAGTTGGCGTGCGCTTGGGCGCGTCGTAATCGGATTATGGCCGCGCCCAAGCGCCGGTGGCAGTCGGTTCATCAAACGACGTTGCATCGACACGCGATTTTCATTGACAAATTGTTTCATCGACAGCTCAGATTAGCTTTTTTTTCTTTAATAAGCTGCATGAGACTGTAGCCGCGAAGCGGAGTGTACGGGTCGGTCAGGCGGGTTTACATTTTTGTAATGAGCCGCCGCAGACGGTCGCCGCGAAGCGACGAGAACGCATGCAGGCAGGGGTGGGTTAGCGCGCACCCGTAATACACGCGTGACGAAATGTCCGTACAGAATGCAGTTCGCGTAACGAGTGTCGATGAAACGTTTGTGTCGACGAAACATGTGTCTATGAAACGTGTGTCTATGAAAAGTTGTCCACGAAACCTTATTCCACGATCGACGAAACGATAGGCACCCGTTAGAAACCTCTCATTGACGGCATAGCTGCAGCAAGCAGCACGTAGCGAAAGCTGGCGCGGCTTAGATCACGAATTAAATTCTGACTCGCATGTTTCCAAATAGGGGATTTACTTTGTCATGTGATGGTGGTATTACTCTTACGTGACACCGGTTAAACAGCTTATATTAAGTTAGGAGTCCACGGAGCGAATATGCGGGGAAGCGACGAACTTCGCCCGGCAGCACTTTCGCTTTGCTCGCGGCGCAAAAGCGGCTGTTAATAGAATACTTCGCTCGCCCGGAGCGTATTCTCTCCGTTCAGTCCAGCCTTTAGTCGTCATGCTCCACTGGCAAAATTGCCCCTCGTAGACATACGCCATATTTCAAGTGAGGCTAAAAGCGCATTTATCCACCCAACTTCGTTTTTTATTAGTTCTGTGAAAAGGCTTATCGATCCCGTCATCGTCGCAAACTCTTTCTAAAAGGAAACAAGGAAAGAAAAACCCGCAAAAACATTTCATTTTTTTTTGTTTTGTTGTCTCGCGTGGGATTTACATATATTCGCCTACCTAGTTTCCCACACAACGAAGCGGGAAATCGTTCTCGACGAGTTGGAGATTCTCCTGGCTCTTGTTTCGTTCGCCGAAGCCAAGGGGAACTCGTTCATCGAGCGTGATGTGGTGGTGGCGTTCGCCGGAAGCCTGCGGCGTCCTCTCCTCACCGCGACTGGGGCAGGCGGCGGCGGCGGCGGCCCCCGCGCCCTTTTCCGAGAATCTCGGGGGCAGGGGACGGGGACGCGGGCCGCGTTCGGAGGTGGCGAGGAGTGCGGGGCAGGCATGCAAAGCGCCCCGTACCACGGTGCGCGAGCAAGGTCGTCCTCGGACCAAGGCCCCGCGGGAGGGAGCAACCATTTCTTCCGAGGGGTTCTCTCGGGCGGCGCCCGCTTCGCCGTCGTCGCTCCGCTGGTGAAGGCGCGAGCCGGTGGGCTGGCGCCCCGACGGATGACCTGTCGAAGGGTCATGAATATGCAGCGGCGTCCACGCGAGCCGACGGTGGAGACCCATCTGCATGCCGCGTCTCCGTAGTGGTGGCATCCAGGCCTGCCCGCATGCCTGCAGCACTCCCGCGTGCGCGGCACTGTTCCGACATCTTGCGTGCTCCGTGTGCGTCCGGCGAAGATTTGGGCGAAGGAGTCCGCGGTGGATTCTCTACGTCGCGCGCTCTTGGCTTCTGCCTGCACTTTGAAATCATTGAGCGTCGATCGGAAGATCGCGCGTATCTCGTCACGCGTCAGTGTATAATGGCCGGATGTGAAGCTGACAACGACCTCCGCAGTGTACGGTCAGCCAGATGTATAAGGCTGTTTAGCGGGGAGTGCCGACATTGAACACCGGCTTTGAACACCAGCTTTGAACACCGCGGAAACCGCAGGCAGACTCTCCTCCCCGCTGACTCAATGCCTGAGCATATATCGTTCTTCAGATTGCCGTCTGAAGCGTGGCCTATCTGCGTTTAGCGAAACTCGTGCATTTACTTAGGTTACACAACCGCACGTCGCACCTTCGGCGCTCTTCAAGCACGACAAACTTCGCAGTTTAGACATCCAGATCGTTGGGTATCTCGACCATGTTGTTGCCTGGGCTGTCTTCGAACGAAAGCTATTTCAGCTGTGGTACATGAACTTAAAGGGGCACTGAAGTCATTTTTAAAAAAGAGTCGTGTTTGATCGTATATTGTTTAAAATGTGTTACTTCCCACATATACCAAGTCCTATTTTAGAAAACCGCTTATTCATCTCAGGGCAATGAAAAAAAATGTGGACTCTTTTTTTCTCACGGACTAGATTGTGTGGACCAATGAAAGCCCACAGCAGCGCGCGCGCGTCGAGCTTCTCCGCTGTGCACCGGAGTGCTAGGAGCAGAGGCTGATAAAGGGGAGTGTCTAGGTTGGCACTTTTGGCTCGGAAATTATGCCGAATACTATTACAGGTCGACTTTCCTTGGAGAGAGGGGAAAAGAAAACGCGGGTCTATATTTAAATAAGCACGTTAGTCAAGGTAGTTTCTGTCGAGCAGACAAAGGGTAGTGAACTTTGACTCAAGTCTGGTTCCAACGCCGGTAAAAAGCACTTTCAAAGCATGACTGTAGATTTTCATAATATTTCTGGGTAATTGTCTTTGCAGTTTATGATATTGGAATATTGAGTTTGTGGCGGGACTTATTTTATTGATAGACGCACTTTAGCAGATATGCTGGTTTTTGCCGGCATTTTATGTCAATTATATTTACGGGCTAAATAAATTGCAGTGTGTAAAATGGGGAGGGGGGGGGCGAGGCTTTACCTCAACTGAAGTTTAGCGCTATTCTTTATTTTTAACCAATTTGTTTTAATACCCATTGCAAATAAAACCGACCCTGACCTAAACCTTATTTTAAAAAAAAGAAGAAAAAAAAAGGTTGTGTTATTTTTGCGTGCTATCTACTCTTATTAGAAAATATAATAAGTAATATGTTTCAGAATTAGAGAGGTAACTTCAATCATTATCAAAAATGAACTAATTTAGCGATCAATGAAATCACTTTTTGATTTTCAAGTAATCTCCTAACCACGGTGGTCTTAACAGATGTTGGCACCTGCTCCAAAGATGTCAGTGGCTGCTCCAATCGAATATTTCGCCCGCTACAACACCTGCTACAAAAGGTCAAGTGCCGCTTTCATTACTAAATTAGTCGTGCTCAACTTTTCACCGCACACGTTGTGATCAAAAGAAATACTCGCCTCTCGTCATATTGTCTCTGTTGTGCCCTATCCTGGCGCTGGATAAGCTGCAGGCTAACCGTCGCATACTTCAACATTTGTTAGGAAAGCTCCGAGTTGTAGCGCCTTCCAATCGGCAAATAAATATATTTTATATGAATGCCATGCTCGAACTATATATAAGCACATAGTACAGTAACAGGAAAGCGGTCTATATCAGGGAAGCGTGAACTCGGCCGAAGCGCCTTACACTGAAATGTGTACCACATGCGTCGGAGGCTTCTCGTCGGTTTCACTATATTGCTTTGAAACCAAAACGACCATGTTTCGAATGCAGGTTTCGAGACATTGGTGACGTCCTCAGCATTGTTCCATATAGAGAAACTGCAACGCGGGGCCCCGCCATACGCCAAGTTGGGCCAAAAGTTTACGGAGCGCGCCGATTGGACTCTCGCGCCGATGACGCCGCGCTTTCGTCCATCAAGTCCAATCGGCCCGCTCCGCAAACTTTCGGCTCGAACTTTGTGTTTAACGAGTCTAGAGCTTTAGCGTTGTGCTCTTCGGTGGGTCTGTATATCTAAGCCTGCAGGTGAGCTCTTCCCCGGGCCTGCAAAAAAGTGAGTGAGCTTTTTTTCCGGCGAGCATTCCACGCAGTGGGCTTCCCTTCTGGTGAGACTCTTCTCCGGTTACCACCTCTCCTCGGAGCTAGCACGGACAGGCAGTCGCAGGTTGTCTTTCTTTTAGAGTTGAACGGCTGGTATGAGAAGTAATAGTACGGTGCAAAATGTGTGTCTGCTAAATCGCCACCTTAAAAGCAAAAAAAAATAAAAAAAAATAATGGTGTTTCTTTTTTTGTTTTACTGAAGTGCGAAAAAACGCCGATGTCTTTCACTGTGGTGCGGAGTACGGGTTAGCGAGTCTGTATACATTCAACACGCGCTTTTTTGCTGTTAGTGTGCGCGTATTTGCGAGTGTGCGCGTGCAGGTTCGTGTGCGGCATGTGTAATGCGTGATTCTGAGCGCGTGTTTGTGTATTTTTGCGAGTGTGCGTTTGTGAGTATATGGGTTGAGCCTGCTTGTCTGTATGCTGTGACTCCAGCTACATGTGTGTGCGCGTGCTTGAAAGTATTTCTACGTATTTAATCTGTGCACGTGCCCGGGCGTGTACGTGCGAGTATTTGGGATCTTGTGAGAGTGTGTGCGGGCAGCTGTTTTGGATTTTCGTGCCAAGCGAAGTAATTGAGCGTGTCTTTGTTAGCGCGCGTGAATATATAATACCGTTTACGTGCGTGTTTGCGAGTGTGCCGGTGCGTTCGTGAGTCCGTCCGCGTATCTGGACTGCAAAAAAGTTCCACTTACCAAGTGGGTCTTATGTGGAACCAGATTAATAGTGGAAGAGTGCATACGCGTCTTCATATGTAAGCATGCTCGTGTGTGACACGTGTATGTGGCAGCGTCATTCGTAGGTTTCTGCGCGCTGGGGGCTTTTAGTGGGCGTGTGTGGATACGCTGGTGCTTGGGGGCTCTCTTCAATGTGGCGTCGTGCGAAGTGTGACCCGCTCTCGTTGAGAGAGGCCCGTGGCTCCGGCGTCGGCGACGTGCCGTCTCGCACGGATCGAAGCTCCCGATCCGGCATAAAGGAGCGCGAGTTGGCGCGTCGCGGGTGAGCGTGCACCGTCCCTGCGGAGGAGTCTCCGTGCATTTGCATGTCCCTCCTCCGACAGCCAGTGCGCGTGCGCGTGCAGCTCGCGCAGCGCCGGAAAGGATTGCGCGATCGAAGTGGGACGAGCGCGGGCTCTGTCGGCGCGCGCCTGCGCGGTGCGATATGCAAATGACGCGATGCGCCCCAGTCGTGGGACCAACTCGTTGCGCACGCGAGCGGCGGCACGTGCTCGGGGAGGGGCCTGCCGCAGCCGACTTCCATTCGTCGCCCGGCTGGTCCCGTTTCGGCTGGGCTGTCGGCCCCCAACGGGTTGGCGCTGCACGGATGCCGGGTCACGTGCCCCGTGCCGTAATGCTATGCGCCGACGCGTTCCGCCAGCGTCGCCCAACGGGATATGCCCTCGAATCTGGGGGAACGTTCGGAGCCAACTCGGAGGTGAGCGCGTGCTCGCACACGCGATCTGCCTTTTCCATACCTGCTTGTCAACGTCCGCTGAGATTTTCCGGCCAACGATAGTCGACAGGCAGCGCGGGAAGCTCGCCCGGGCGTCTCGCAGGATACGACAAATGCCAGTCACGATACCTTCTGGAAGCATATTGGATTACTTTAAAGCACGCGCTTGCTGAGCACTCGTTCGTCACGGTCACCATGCTCACGAGCCACGTCAGCTTATGATAGAATCAGGAATCTTGATCCGCTAAATAAGGGGAACAGAACGCTCATACCCATCCGTCCACTTTCAGTGTCACATTGTATGTATCACAACTTCGGTTTTGGATCCTACTTATCTATGGCGCTACTGCCGTAAACGGACCAAGCGTCAAAACACGACGACTCGAAGTTGTTAGTTAGGTCGGTAAACTCTTCGATCTCACTAGATTTCACTTCGAGAACGCTATGCCAAGAAAGTTCGTCCCTCGCGATGCGTGTGTTGAATGGGAGATTTATCAATTTTTCGAAGCGCACTCGTTTCGAACGCAGAAACCATTTTTTTTTTCTGTGAAAACCGAGGTTTGAAACTAATTAGCGCAGCGTATATACTTTCCACAAACCTCGCTTTTTTTTTCTTTTTTTTTTTCTTTACATGTTAAAGCGGGATATTGTTTGTTGATCGCATGTTTCCTCGCAAGGCTACCTGCTGTCTCTCCCGAATTCTCGACGCCTCCTCCTTTCGTGGAACTCTAAATTAAGTACGCCAGGACGCGATGGCCCGTGAAGTGTGTTAGGGGCGCTCCGCGGGGCGGCTTAGTGCGGACGAGGCGGCAACAGGATCGACCCTCGCGGATATCTTCTCCTCCGTCGCCGTCTCGAGCGAGGTGCACCTCGCGTTCCGTCACTTCGCCCACCGCGGACATATCTCTGCGAGGAAAGCCTCGTAACGCCGAGGCGGCACTTTTCGGGCTCCCAGATGGGCGCAAATTGACGCCTTTACTACGCGTCTCAAAACGCTGCAAGTGCCGGAAGTTACTGCGTTTTCGTGGCGAGGACAAAAAATGAAATAGTGCGGTAATAAAGAGGGGAGATAGAATGTTCGCGATTTGAAATATCTCGCAAGGATCTCAAATAAGGCGGCTCGTCGCGCATGACAACCGCTCGTTGTCGGCTGCAGTTGGCCTTGGCTAATCCCTGTGCTTCAAAAGAGGGCGTCACGTGATTTTATCTTTGAAACTGGCATAAGGGGAATGATAATTCGGCTTAAAGAGATTCTTATTAGAAGCCACGCCAAACCTACGCATATCTATATCGACGGAACTATACGCCCACTGGATATGTTAAATGTAGTTAAATGCATATCTTTGGTATTGCCATATTGTTTTTGTATCACTTTCATTGTACATTACCATGATATAAAGAACCCATATATCGAGTTTCGATAATGCATCAGGGATGTATATCGATCGTTCTCATAGTATTATTAATGCGAATTCTCACTTTTGGGTATACTATATTTGTTGTACTCGCATCACTCCCCTAAGAGATGCACTTTTAATTGCTCGTAAACTGCACAAATCTCCATACCGGTTTACAGTGAGCATTCGTTCTTTTCGGTATGTAGAAAAAGTTTTTTTTGTTTTTGTTTTCTAGTTAGCAGTTCGCACCGCCGAAGCCCATGTCTTATTCTCATTTCATTTGCTTCGGCTAATAAGTGACACGTATACCTCCGTGTAAATTGGCGTGGTGCAATTTCGGTTAACAAATTCTTGCGGGAGCTTCGTTTGCCGTCCGAATTAAAGTGAAATCGGGATGACGACGCGGTGTACTGCGTGATGTCCGGCAGGTAGCACTTGAAGCCCAGTGTCACGCCGATTGGCCTCAGAGCATTCAAGAAAGAAAGAGAGAGAGACACGTTAAGTCATTTGGACTGTCTTGGTCGTGGCTTTGGATCTGCTGCTCAAAGCGAGATAACTCTTGCTCAAATATAACCCGTCCAGAAAGACAGAAAAGGACTGAGAGACAGCTGAAGATGTGTCCGCGTTCCAGGAAAACATAGCAGGGGCGCGTGACAGGCCGTGCAACATCAAGCAGAAGCGTACGTGGACGCCGGTTGGATTGGATAATGGCGGAGCCTCTCGGACCAGACTAAGCGTTTCGAGTATGGCCAAACGTTTCGGAGCGGAAGTGTTTGGCGCGCGTCAAGCTGCCTTGTCTCTGCGGCACGCGCCTGGCCTCCCCGAATTACGCCGGCAATTAACGTCAGCGGAGGCAGCTCGGTTGCTTACATGCACGAGCGTGCCGTATTGCCGGGCTGCTTCTTCGGTCATTGTTCCCGCGACTGCCTCTCTTTGTCTCGGAAATCGCCTATCAGCGAGGATGGGCCACTCCGTCTTGCCTCTCGCCTTTCTGTCGCTGTGTGTTTTCCGGAGCGTCGGACAGCTCTGGCCGGCTGCTTTAGTCGATGCTTAAGCAAGGCTCTCGCGCAGTGCCTCGCTGCCGCATAAAAGGCGGGGAGGGGTAAGCGCCTCATTTTCCTCTCGAGTTGAGGACGGTTATTTTCCGGAGGACCATTTTTCACGTTCCGCGCTGGCCTTCTGCCATGAAAGAACAACGCCACCCCAACGAACGAGAGGCGTTTTAATTTGCGTGCCGCGAAGGGTATACATGCCCAGAGAGACCAGTAAGGCTCCGAATCGTTTCGGATGGTAATGGCTCTCTGATTGTCGTTTTCCGCTTTGCTCCGGTTTCGGCGGCACTTAGGCATAATTGCTTCGGCCGATTCGGGGCTGTTGAGAAATCGGAAACGTAGAGTCGAGTGATTTTGGCGTGGGAAGGGTTTTTTAGCACCGTTTATCAGCTCCATTCTTGCCGAAATACCGACCCTTTTATGGTAAGCGTGTCTGCATTTTCGTAATTGTAGTGATGGTGCGCTAATGACGGTGGCTTCTTTGGCTTGCTAGCTGATGTTCGGTGGGCGGGTCGTTCGCATTGAGTGCCGAAGGGATTTGCTACTTTGCATATGTGTTTCCGATTCTATAGCATTCTATGGCTGCGTCATTTGGGATCCGATTCGGCAATTTATTTTGAACAACCGATAACACTGCGTGGGATCGAATACGTTGGAGACACAATTGCTTGAGAGGTTGTCAATTTTACTTTTCCCGACTGCCATCCTTTCGAGTACGACGTTGTCATTATAGCTCACCTAAAACGGGTGAACGGAAATGTTTTGGGTTTCAGAACGCATATCTGGGAGTCGGCTTTCAACAGGCCTTAGGTTAAGAGTGTATAGTGGCACCTGTTCTGGGTGACAAGACGTAGGCAAGTTGGTGCGTCCCAAAGAAAAACAGACAATATTCAAACTTCGGCATTTGCTGCTGCAGACACCGCTTCATCGAGGTAAGTTCGAGGTGCCCCAATATCCGATGAATTTGAGCCGCACTTGTTAATTTGAAACCGAGCAATGATATGTTGTTCACAAAATGGAGAGAGAGAGAGAGAGATAGAACATTAATGAAGGTTGCTGAGAGATTGGAAACAGTTTTCTTTCAGTTATAATTTGTTGGCTGCTTTTGGGCTGGTGGTGCCAGTGAGTAAAAAGAAATCAAAGCTAAACTAAGCAATGAGAGTTGCACTATGGATTAGGCGTACGAAAAGCAAAATGGCGTAAAGAACTAAAGTGGCGAAGTGGGCGAGTTGGTTCATGACTTATAAAATTCAAAGCGCTATACTTCGTTTCACGTTATATGCGAGCGAGGTCAAAGCTAGAAGCGCGAGCCCAACGCTCTGAGCGTTCCTGCTTCGCACGTGCGCCCGTGCACTACAGGCGCTGTGACAAGCAGCATGCTCGCGCTTGTAGCGTCGGCTTCGCTCGCACATAAGGTGAAACGAACTATAACAATATAGACGAGGACAAAAAAGGAAGGCGAACTGGACGAGCTCTTACTCTCAAAGAGTTAAGAGTGGAATTTTTAGATATCGTCCGAGTTAATCGTCGCCTGTGGAGCATTGTTGTCATGATTACTTTATACTCAAAAAACGCAAAACCATTTTTTTTCCGGGGGGGGGGCGAGCAGAGAGGGTGGTTATTTTTGTGGCATATTCGTGTTGCCTCCTATCCAAGCACATAATCTTTTTGTGGTTTTAACTCGATAGTTTTTAGGGACGTCGTGTCGCAAAAAATCCGGCGTCGGCGTCGGTGCGACCAAAAAACCCCCATAATACAACGTGCCCAGCCACGTGTGACGTCATGACCCTATCGACCCGCTAAAATTTTCCGCCAAATTTAGCGAAAAATGTTCCCGCCACATTTAGGGGAAAATTTTCCCGCCATATGTAGCGAAAAATGTTCACGCCATATTTAGCGGAAACATTCCCGCCACATTTAGCAGAAACTTTTCCCGCCGAATTTGGCGGGAAAATTCACATAAAGACACGTGACGTCATGCGACGTCACGTGACACTACCGACTAGACCACGCACACACGCTTGCACGGCGTGGGAACGAGCGCGGGTTTAATGTGAAGGCTTTGCGAACTGGGCCCAATAACGCTATCGCGTTCCACTCTTAAAAGCAACGCTTTAGCGTCTCCCAATTTTTGTTCTCGCGAGTTTGGTGTTTTGTTTTGTGTGTCCTTTCCACGAGGGCATACATTACATGCTTTTACGCGCTGAGCGCCAAATGTAGGGTTCGGTGCGTACCCCCTCACCCGCAAGAAAAACGAACAAGGCAGATCCCACAAAACACACCTTTATCCCTTAGCAGCCGGCCAACGATTGCCGGCCGCCCGAGCTCGAGCAGTGGCTCACGTCCATCTCTTGGGCGCCGGACGCCGGGAGCGAGTTCTTGTGGCACAGTTATGGGCCGTATAGAGCCCTCGATATAGATGTAGTCCGGCAGATGGTAAGGATTCGTATTGGTCATGTTCCGATATTTCCGTGTGCTGACACATACCGCGTGCCCGCGTATTGGTCGTATAACGGGCCATTGGTTCTTCCGCGCCGTCTCTTCCCAAATCAATCCGACACTGCAGTATGCCCAGAATGAGCTACACCGTTGCGGCAGCGTCGTGCCAGCATGACACAGGTGAGCCGATTAGCGTGACGATTCTCTGGCAGCCGAGGCGACGCAGTCCCGCCGTGCCGTGGTGCGACGGGAGCCCTCGTTGGCTGATCCAGGGGATGCCCCGCAGGGCACGTCGCGCGCCGGCAGCAGCACCGCGGTCGGCTTTCATCCATAATAATGGGTCTCGCCGGGCAGCGTCATGGAGATGCTCGAGTGTGCGGGGCCCACGGTCGGGGCCCTGATGTATATAGATGGATGAGGCTGGGTCCCGCGGAAACCCGCAATCGAGGGCTTCCTGCCGGCTCAGCCCCTTTCGCCTTCTACTTCGGACCGAAGCGCGCCAATCAGATATATATGTATATATAAAAGGGAAAGGTACATTGGCCAAGAAGGCACAAAAGGAAGGAAGGCTCGGGTGCAATCAGGAAGATGACCGCGTCTTTATTGCGGGCGGCGTCGCCCCCCCCCCCCCCCCCCCTCTCCCCCACTTCTCGTCGATTTCTTCCTCTTGGGGCTCCTCAGTCCGTTATTCGCTCCGCCGTCGAGCGATCCTCCGCTGCTCGGGCCGAGAGGAGAGCCTCCGTATGTTCTGCTCTCCGCGAACCGCGGTTCTCTCCGAGGAGGAGCTCTTTCTCGACGGGCCTGCATGCTGGTCTGTCATCCCGTTAATTTAGGCTGGTTGCGAGGCGGCTTTTTGCCTACGAACGGTTCTCGTGTGGCGCCTGATTTTGGAGAATCTGTTTGCTGTAATGAAATAAATATATCATGCATAAGATCACAAGGAAGGTGTGTGCAGATTCGCCTCTTACCTGGCTCTTTCTCTCCCCCTTCTCCTTCTCGGTAGCTACGTCTTAATTTGAATAAACTCTGATTTTAAAAGCTCCCATACGTCTTCCGAGTTCCCACTCGTGGAACATCACCAATCACTACAATCTACGGTAGGAGGCCGTCCAATGACGAGACAAAAAGGTTTCCACGAGAAAATGAAGTCCGATTCGACACCGGGCATGATGTAAGATAAACCATGGTGTGACCACTGCCACATCGTGAACTTTTTTTTCTTTCTTTTTTATGATTACTAGTGATTCGTTTTGCGAGTGTTCTGCGGATAAGTATATATACACACGAGTGGTCTGGTCGGGAAACTTCGTTTGCGAATGTCTGCGGAATGGCGCGCAGATATTCCAAAGGGCGTGTCCGAGGTAATACCTACATCTCTGCGAATAAGTCTCAGCTCGCCGCAGATATATTGATCGTATTGTCGAGACTGACTGGAAGTTCAAATAGAAGGCGCACGGGCGGTGCAACGAGGTGGCAGAAAATGGTAGTAGAAAATAAAGAAGAAAAACCAGCGACGTTTTTCCCTTAACTCGCAGCCAGAACAAGTGGCCACGTGATCTGGAGCCATATTATACGCCGCCAATGTTTATCATAGCCGCGCGCCGGTGTTGGGAAAAACACAGGACACACTCGGATTTCCAGACATGTATGGTTAGGGTTCGCTTCGGATATTGTTGTCATTGCAGCGATTGGCCACGAGCCACTACCCGAATGCTTGTCGAGCTGTTGATTATTGCGAAACCAAATCGAGTGCTCACGCATTGCTCGGGTCCGACCTATGAGCTGCTTTCATATATCGGCACTGGGGACTTATGCATGCCAGCGTTACTAATCACCATCAACGGTTGAACTGAGGTCGTTAGTAAGATAATAATCGATTTAAATTTTGAACAAGAATTACTCCTGCTGAGTAAGTATTTGATTGGATTACTCTTTTAGTCGGCATCAAAGGTTAACCTCAAATTGCAACAGTTACTGTATACTGTTGCGCTTCACGACTCGGATAATCTCACGGCTTAGCATTTTCGCATATGTTCTCAATTTGCTAACTTGACTGTTTTATACCGTGCGTTCACTTTCTTCTCATTCCCCGTTCTCGTTACTTTACGATGGAAGAAATAATAGAAGCGGCTCATAATTGTTTTTGCTCTAATTGTGAATGTAAACTTTATACAATAATCTCTCAGAAGCACCGATTATTCGCGACTCCAGCGAACTATAGGGAGCGCGCGTGCTGCAACTGGGCAAGCCGAAATGGCGGACGAAAGGAGGTCGTTTTCGTCGTTCAACACGTGGACCACCATAAATTTCTTTCACTGCAGCGTAATATCAGAGTTACGTATGAAAGCAAAGCGATTTTTCGACAGTAGAAACCTTCTTCTAGTCAGTTCGTAGTAGGGTGTATTCACTGGCCTCCATATTTGAGGTCACTGTTTAGAGCGCATGCTCGGAACGAGCTCACATTAATAGGCTGCCAAGACCGGCAATCTTGATGGTGTGGGGTGACGTTGCAAAATAACCGTGGAAGCTTGACCATCAGCACGTGCTCAGCATTAGCGCACACAGATATGGCCGCCAGTGGATACACCCTATAGAAATGACACGGGCGGCTTTATAAAAATAATTACTGGAAATGATGTTTGTTTCTATGCTGCCTACGGGAACCAAGCAGCGATAGCAGACGACAGAGACGAAACGACCTCCTCTCCTGAACTTCTCGGCGTTGCCGACTACGCGGCGTCGGTTTCGCTGGAGTCGCCAATTCAACTGCGTGTTATCATAATAACGCGCCTAATTACCCGAATAATCAATCAATCAATCAATTTTATTTCCTCTCCATCTGAGAGGGGAAGGCAGGAAAAAAAAACAGCATGTCGTATACTTGACGAAGCCCCCGCCTCCCCTTTGCATCCGCCGAAGAAACACAACATATGAGTGAATGAACAATTTAACATATATAAAGACAGAGTAATCGAGTGTTTATACAAAACAGTGGTGTCAATTATATACAGTGCAAAAGTTAAAACAAGGTAAACATAATTCAGAGTTGCATACGCTTGCTCCGAGAGTTTAGTAATGAGCTCACAGCAATGCACATTGACTTTCAAAAATATATACGCAACTATTTCTATGCCTTCAAAACATGACAACACCTATACAATGGATCACTCAAATATGGGCCACGAATTTCCTTTTGCTTGCGTTTGCTGGAGAAATTCCTTTGCTTCAAGGTTAATCTAAAATTCTTAAGAGTAAAGCCTGTCTCTGGTCAACCATAATAGGTTCTACAGAGGCGGTGCGCTAGTTTTGAGAATGACGAGTGCTGTATGTTGCGTCCCGCGACTCAGAACCTGAGACTGAATTAAAAACGATCTCAGGGTTGTTTCATGATCTTTTATATTAGATCAAAGATTTATCAATATAGTGATTCGTGATTTTTAACGTGTCAAGCTTTTTAAACAAAGATCTCGTGGAGTGATCATACGCTACATGACATATTATTCGTATTGTCCCTTTTGCATTATAAAGGAGTCTGAACCGTTCGTTTTCGAACGTTCAGAGACAGTTGTGAACGTTCAGACAAACTGTGCCCCAATCAATTAAAACCTTTCTCTTAAGCTTAATTGAACAATGTTCCGCGCGCCACACAGGTGTTGCGATGCTAAAGCGTGCTAGCAGCGGGAGCCTAAAAGAAACGGCTCATATCTCTGCCTATTCGTCTTTGCTGGACGCTATACGTGGAGCTTCACATCTTTCGAATGGCCCATCGCGTGTATCATCGCGCAACGGTCAACGACGTAATGATCGCGCCGGCGCAGTGTGCTGCCCCGCGGTCATTTTCGGAGGCCTCCGTGAACTTGAATGCAAATGCCGCGGTGCCCGGTCTGGTGACCTCGTCCTTGTCGAGGGGACGCGTGCGGGCCTGTCCGTTGCCGTCTCGACCGGGAGCTCATATGCGGGTGTGCAGGTATACATACGCACGCCTCCGCGGGTCGTGATGCGCCCGTCTCTCTCGGCTGGGTTTTTTCCCTTGGCGCGAGATAGGATCTGCCTCCGGCGCGTTTATGTAAAAGCCGGCCGGGCAATTACGGCCGAAGAACAATCGGGCCCGTTGGCCGAGCGTGTTCCACGACTCGTCCCTCCGGCCTCAAGCCCTGATGTGAAGGTCGTGCGTCCGCCGACGGATCGCCGGCTGGCCTTCCCTCGCTGCCGGCCCGACTCAAGTGAAGGCGGTTTTGATTTGAGGGTGAGCGAAACCGATCGAGCGAAGAATACGCTGTTGCTGACATTCATCGTTGTGTTTGATCTACATAGGCGTAGCTGGATAAACGGATGAACTAGAGAACCGCTCTAAACTGTCCGATATATATATATATATATATATATGAACCACCTTGCGCGTGGTAAGTCGCATTATCTATCTTGTGTGTAAGGTGTATTTTCTGCACCTTGAGATAGGTTTAGACATATTGGCACTGAAGCCGCGACACGGTCGGTCACAATCAAGCGGACATGTTGGAGCTAGTATATGGAACCAAGCATTGTGAAATCACGGGTATTACACACGCAACGCGTACACTCCCGCGCGTCTGCACTCACGCGCTCGCTGGCAGGCGCTCTAAAGAGGATTTTTGTCTTTCCTGCCGAGCGTGTCGCTGCGTGTGCCTTCTGATTGTTCCCGAGGATCTTCGAATGCTCAGAGCTGAGCGTTGCTCCTTCTCGCCCAGCTCACGCGTGACGAGGAAAAAACACAAATAACGTCATTAGCCCATTCTTCCGACGCAGTGGTACTCGGATTGCAGCCAAATGAGCTCTTGTTCTTTCATTCCGTCCTATCCAAATGGTTCCGGAGATTACTTGTCTTAGCACACGCTATAGCTCAATGACGTGTGGATACGCTGAGGCAAGAAAGCCGAGTTGCTCGGGTCGTTGTAACATTGTCGGCTCTGCCGATCGCTTGGCGGAGACTGAGTCAGTATATGTCCCCACCCGAGTTTTGCACAGTATCTCGTGTCATTTCGTCCGGTTTAGGAGCATAGTAATGGGCATCGTTACTGCTGAAAAGTAACTGCGTTAAAGTTAGCAGCTATCCAGGGGGAAAAATTTAACTCATTTACAGTTATAGTATTGAAACCGTAACTTGTTAAGATTACAGTTATAAAATTGAGTGGGTAATTGTTACAGCTACTTCTTCGATCTAATTAATTATAGTAATCTGAATAATACAAATGTAACGTATATTTAACGATACGTTTCATTTCTTAGCTGTAACAGGAACGAGTTCTTTTTTGACACATGGAACATGTAACGGGAACGCGTTCCGAAAATCAGAAAAAACGAGCTTTTTCATTTTTTTGAGGGCCGGAAGTTGAGATTTGCAGAAAGCGCATCTGGGAGTTGGACGATTCAAATTAGAGGGAAATGTATGCATAGCGGCAAAAAGACTACGTGTTTAAAAATCAGCTGAGCCGTAAACCGCGGGCGTACAAGCAACAACAACAAAAAAAAAAGAAAACCCTTTTTTGCGAGAAGGATTTGGTCTTTTCGTCGGACGAAGCGAAAAGAAACGTTTTAAAAATGCCGCGCTTTGTTCCATCTCCGCGCGCTGTGGGCGATACAATACACGCGAAGGGGCACAGATCAACCCCAGTACACCCCGCGAGTTGACAAAACCAAATCGACAAAAAAAAAATTAAATATTGTTTTTTTTTCTTGGGTGGGGGGGGGGTTATACAGTTTTTGCATCTCTATCTCGCAGTGTCCTCTCTCACGATGTGTGAGACGATTCGGTGGTCGTGTTTGAAAGTTTGCGCTGAAATCTGGGAAGTAACTAACAAAGTTACTCTCTTTATCGTTATTTAAAAAAAATAACCCTGTTACAGTCACAAGTTATATCCACTAAAACAGTAACGCTTTAGGGTTACAAGTTACCGGAAAAAGTAGCTGGTTGCCGTTAACGCGTTACTAGTAACTAGTTACTGCCCAAGGGTGACCGGGAAACACTCAAACTCCGGGTAGTTTTCTGCCCAGTGCCAGTTTCTGAGGCTAGGCGCGTTCATCGGGGCTGCCGGCCGTGCACATCTCTCCGCTACAGCTCCTGAGCTTCGGAGCTCCGCTGCCGGGGACGCGGTGCCGCTCCGGAAGCCGACGGCAGCGGGGCTGTCCTCGAGCTTGCCGTTCGCTGGATGCCGCGGGAGCCTCGGGAGCAGTTCTCGAGGAGGAGGGCGAGGGAGCGAGGAGGCCCCCGGATTAATTGGTCGGGTCAGGTTGAGCAGGTAACGCGCCCTCCCGCCGCCGCCGCTCCTCGTCGGCGTCGCTCTCCCTCGCCGTCTTCTCGTTAGTCGCCGCGCGCCCGCTCGGCCGGCCTGTTGGTGCTTCACGGCCGCTTGCCCCCTGCTCGTTTGCCGACAACACGCGCCGCTCGCCGGACACGTCTTCGCCACCGCGTGCTCTTCTTCTTCCGAGGCCTTGTGACTCGCGG
The DNA here is from genome assembly GCA_037355805.1 of Ixodes ricinus. Taxonomy (NCBI): domain Eukaryota; kingdom Metazoa; phylum Arthropoda; class Arachnida; order Ixodida; family Ixodidae; genus Ixodes; species Ixodes ricinus. The sequence continues at coordinate 26,841 of JAZHYW010031864.1, read as the reverse complement.
CCCCCATGGCAGGGCGGCGACCGCCGGTGCCCGTCTAGTGCCCAGTGCCCGCGTCTCGGTGTGTGTGTGTGCTGTGCGTGCGCGGGACGCAGGAGTGTGCGCGCCGCCCAGGATTACGACCCGGGAGGGACTGGAGAGAGCGGCTCCCCGCGCGCCCCTGCCCATGCTGCGTGTCGGATACGACTCTGGAACAGGTGAGCGGGCACCCTGGGGCCGCGCTGGGACGCGGGACGTCCCGGCTGCCGCCGGCGCCACGTTCAAACGGCCCGCGCTTGGGGCCTGCGCGCGCCGGTGGGGACGGGGGCGCGCTGGCTGCTCGCGCGTACGGCCGTCCGCACGTGCTCCGGCCGTTCGGGAGGCGTCCTCGTGGCGTGGGACCGGAGCACGGTGATCGACTGGGGAGACGTGACCCGCGTGTCCCGAGGCTTCGATTCGGCGACTCAACACGTTATCGGAGCACGTGGCAGTCTCCGAACCGGCGACGAACCCTGAACTCTACTTTACTCGGTACTTCTGCGCGGCTGACTGAAATTGTAGCATACGCTCGCCGTCCTGAAATATTCACGATGCTCCGCTTGTTTTGGTCGGCTTGCTTTTCTACAGCTTTCCTACAACGTTGATTTGCCGCAGAAATAGGTTTAAGAAGCTATGACACGATCGTTTTACATTTTTGTTTTCACCTAAAGCACACTTTCTTTCATTGGGCTAGGTTGTTTTAAATATAATTAAGTGAACAATTCGACTTGTGCGAACACACTCAACTCTGCAGATGCCGGTCAGGTGCCAGATTCAGAAACGTTGACGCTGCTACGTCATTGCATTGTATTCAGTCAGCTAAAGTAACCTAACTAAAAAAAACTCACGAGTCTTTGTTTTTTTTTTTTGTCTCGTTTATTATTGTTGTTCACTGGCTCGCGCGCAACTGGAGTCCTCCTCAAGGCCGCAGTCTTCGGGTCGCACCTGCCCGAGCATTCTCCTCGATCTAATTAAAATCCCCCAGATTCCTTCCTCGCTGGCTTCTTCCAGCAGCCATTAGGCATATGCAATCTAGCCGCATTACACCGAAGGCCTTTTGACGTCATCATCCCACGTGGCTAGAAAGTTTCCCCATAACGCCAACTTCGGATTGAGACATTTTCTGCTCTTCGTTACATAATTATGAGTCGGGGACGTACCGTTTCGTCAAAACCCGTCGGTGTCTTCGGAAGCGTACACAGAGCGGAGAAATGGTTCAAAACCGTTCCCCGACCGGTGGTCATTTTGGGTCATGACTGCCGGTTACGACATGCTTTTCTCCTAAGGCTGGGGTCCCCGTTACGTCCAGTTGCGTGCTAGACACGCTACGCCCGTACGAGCCGTTTCCCCGCTGTGGGAGCATAGCATTTACAGACGTGCATTTCACATCTAATCATTGCAAAACAGCAGCAACAACACCAATATGCATCCTTACAACGTGCGTGGCCCACCAAACTCGCACACAGCAAACCACGTAAGCAAGACTGTATCTTTCGTCACCCCTCTATATTTGACAACTGCTAAGCGTCGATCAATATAGGTGAGAAATAGGTGAAGTATAAACGAAAGAAAAAGGCAACCTCTTAGAAGTAGAAGAAACTGTCGCGATTCAACGGTCGTACCCGTTCTCAGAAGGAGAGGAAGCTAGTCCCCAACCGTCAATGTCGTCCCCGAAAAAGAAACAAAGTTGGTTTCGAATCTTTGGGACTGGTGACTTTTCTATGGCATAGGTAAGTGGTCTCAAACTCATGAGTTGGGGGGCCAGACAACCCACACCGGAAAGGTCGAGGGCCAACGTAGAACGGGGGAAAGGAGGGGATCTGGGATCAATGATTTTAAAGTAGAAGAGACCTCGTGCTCTACGCTTTTTGCAAACTCACGGGTTTGCCAGTGACTTCTTTAAATTCGATTTGTTTATATGACTACTTTGGGCCCTGACCTGACGTGATACAAGTCTTAACATTACACCGCACCGCTAACGTGCTGGCATTTTTAATAGAGCAAGAGAGCACATACATCGTCGTTCCCGTTGCTCAATTCACTCGGGAATTAACCAACCTATACATATGTATCTAAAAAAACAAAAATCATTAGTTAATTTGATAGTTCTTGCTTTCCAGACGATTTTTATTTGAACACTCTGAACCAATGTTTGGCTTTTAATTGTGATACTTTTGAAGGCGAGAATCCCTATCTCGTAGCTTTATCTTTGGCAGTTGTTCCCGCTGATTGCCGCGAGATGCTTCCTTCAACGAACAGCTCGCGCTTGAAGACTAGCAGCGGAATTGTTGTACATATACAAAAAGCTGGAAAGCGAAACATAATGTGAAATGAACGAAGGGCAAATGAACACTGATAGGTATAAACTATGTGAATACGTTAAAAAAGCAGAGCTAGTTTTGAGTGAAAATGAATCGGCGAGATGAGGATGGCGCATCGCCATGCATTTCTAGCGCTTGAGATATAAAACCGAGAGTCGTAGCCAGTTAGTTGCCTGCGGGCCGCGTGTTTGCGACCCCTGGTATAGACGATTCCATTTAGCGCTCTCTGCGCGGCACCATTTTGTTCGACAGCAGCGCCCTCTCCATACATCCGGGAACTTCAGCGGGTTCGGCGGGGTAAAACGAGAGAGAGGGCACGCGCCTGACTCCGCTAGCAGACGACAAACCGGGAGGTTGCCATTCTCCATCTATGGGCTGATAGCGGCGGGCTGTACGGAACATCGAACTCTCGCTCGTGGCTGCCGTTGTGAAGTGGTTCGCGTTCTTAGAATAGTTGTGGCTACTCCAAAATCAGCCTATAGCTCTCTGTTGTTCTATTTCGGTAAATGATCAACTAGTACTATCTCTTTTTCCGTTACTTAAATAGCAGTTGAGTCAGCCGTGCAGTACTACCTCAACTACTGCGTGTATTGCGGCAGGAGAGCACGTTTTTATTTATTATTTCAAACTTCCACTCATGGTCGCTAAAGGCCGACACCAGTATATACGAACTTTGTATGGCAAAAAGGTACAGCAACCGGATTTTTTTCGCCAGAGAGACCGGCCAATCGGACACAGTTTTCCCTTTTTTTTTTATTTGCACGCAGGTAACAGCGCAATTGTACCGTGTCCAGTCTTTTTATTCTAGGCATAGTATTACACGACAACTGGCATACCAAAATCTGCGCATCTGCGCTTAAAAGTTCCAAAATGACGCGATTTGAAACACAGTTTGCACGCCAGCGGGACGCTACCTACAGCCCACTCGGCGGATCGGACGACATGCGGGGTGAGAGGGGAGTGCATTTTTTTCTCTTTTTACCCTCTCTGCTATGACCCTACGGAACGGTCTATAGGTAATCGTATTCGATATGGCCACATCATGCGGTTGAAGGCTTTCGTAACGTCGTGCAGGTCTATACCTCGCCTATGCATGTTACCATGTTTAGCATGTCGGCGCTTTGACAGACCGCGACGAGCTATATACACCTCAGGCCCTTCGTGCGGCGGCGTCCCTTCGCTGGGTTACGCCGCATCGCGATGTGTCTGTCTCGGTGCTAATCATCTCAGGATCGCCTGGAATCGCGACGCGTTTAAGAAGACGAGAGCGGCAGTAATTGAGATATGGTCGCCGCGTAGACGCGCGGAATGTCCCACGAGCCCAGCTGGTTCCACCCCACCCCACACGTATCATCGAGCCTTCGAGCGCCGCTCTTCGAGGCCTTCGAATCGTGGACTCCCCGCAGAGACAGTGAAAAGGCGCTTTCGGACTAGCGTACTGCTAATCCGGCTAATAGCCGTTCTCGTGAGACTATCAAATGGTGCAATTCACACCTGAATGCATTCCTAGAGCGCCGCCGCGTTTATAGCTGGTTTCTCGAGGAAAGCGCGACAAGTATCGCCGTGCCCTTGATTTAGGCAGCGTCGCGTTCGAGGGGAGGGCACTCGCCGAAGCGACTCCGTCCTCGTCGCGCGCATTGGACGTCGTCGGTGAGCGGCACCTCGGCGACGGGAGCGCGCGGTCCCGTCGTCGCTTGGCATGCGGCTCTTCGCTCGTCCATGCGCGGCCCCAATTGCCGGCGGCGCTTGCGGCAGGCTCCTCGGCCGTCGGTTGCAGCGGCTGCACGTCGTCGTACGAGCCGCATTATTTATATACCCGTCCGACCACTTGTTTGGCCGGGGTGCACCTTGAATACGCAAGGTCGACTTTTGCCTCTTAATCGCGCGAGCCTTGGCCTGGCACGGGGCTCTGCCGTTCCCTCGACGCAATCCGGCCGCCGACGTTGTCGCCTCGTGCCCGCCCGCCCGCGTTCCTCGTGCGGCCCGCCCCCCCCCCCCCCCCCTGTTTTTCCCTCCGCCACCGGTTTCTGGGTGCCGCGCCGATTCGGCTTCCAGATCCGTGTTCCGGTTGTACTCACTCGTCGTCCGCGGTGCATGAACCGCCACAACGGCGGCCATGGCGCGTCTTGGGCCGGAGATGGCGCCCGAGGGAGAACTAACGCCCGAGGCGCTCCTTATTCCGGTTGCGCTGGGGACGACCAAGGGTCCGCTGCGGCCACGCTGTTCAGTTTAGGTGCGGTTCCATTAGCGTGAAACTTTGTACACTCGGGGTCCTGAGCGGGACGCGGGTTGGGTACCGTCAAAATCGACTTCCGTTAAAGGCGACGTTTTTCTTCATGAACTGTATGGATTCATGTTGACATTCTTTTTTTTTTATGTGAGCGCTTTGTTTTTAGGCGTGTACTACATTTTTTTTTCATAGCGTGTGTGAGTATTCTCACTGTCTGAAAAGGAGGGTAAGTGCTCGTCTTTGTCGTCGTCCCATAAATCGAGCAGAATAACAGTGGCGCATGATCAAAACTAACCAATAAATACTTAAACAAACGATGTTGTGACTGTTCATTTTAAACACTTGAGACTGAGGGATGAACAAAATTACAAGGTAACGGGCCCCTTTTTTAATTTTTTATTCTCCCTCCAACATTTTGTAAAATTACAAATCGAAGGGAGCTTCACAGACTATAGGATATAAAACCGTCCGTTCAAAGCGGTGTTTAGCACATCACACTTCGCTTTCCGCGTCGAACATCAAGTTCCAGACCCACGGAGTAAAAGAAAATGACTTCACCTTTGGAAATCGCAAATCCCCAGGAAACACCGTCGATTGCAAGCACACCTCAACGTTCGCGGCCACTTACTCGCGGCCCCTCCAAAGTTCGTGCCCTGGAGGAGCTTATACGGTCTCCCGTGCTCGGCGTATCTGCATGTCGGACGGCTCGCAGCAGCGGCGGTTAATTGTACGCACGCAGGAGCGGCGCAACGGCCTTCCTAGCGAGAGAACAGCGCAGAGACCCTAATTGCGCGTCAGTAGCCCGTGCGCGATCGGGAGATCGTGAGTTCCCCCGGACAGCTGGCGAAGGGAGCGCCGTCCGCTCCTGGCCCCGGGAGCGGCCGCACCGGGACCTACTGGCGGTCGGATGCCCGACTGACAGCTTCGACGAGGCCTTCCGACGGGACCCCGAAAGCGCGAAGAGAGTCTGCCTGCCCGCCTTGCCGTTTGCGCTGGATAGAACGAACCGCACCGCCCGGCCGGAGAAACTCCGTCGACAGCTCACTTGGCTGCCTGCTTTCACGACGATCTTTTATGCCTGTTCTAACAGAAGGAAGTAGCACCGGCGTGTTAGGGAAAAAACAGAACCATGTTGTTGTTTTTTTCTCGTCGCAGCGATAAGCTATACACGTTGCCGAACAGTTTCCGGCCAAACCTTGTGCTGGTGGTAGGGACCAGATGTCAGAGGCCTAGAACTTACCTTTACCTAATTAAAAAAAAAGTTTGAAATATTCGGGGATATCCTGAACGAGAAAATAGAGCCCGTTCTCGGTAGCAGAAATCATTTATCTGCATGCATTCGCGTGCTTCGTTGGCCGCTATTTTCCCATTGAAAATTTCCGAAGATCGCTACTAACTTAAAAGCTCCGAAACTTAGTGGTTCCACCGCTAAAGCTACATCTGAGCGGATGCTGAGCGCGGATGGTGATGCGTAGTACGTTTTTGAGGCGAGAAAGGCTTTGTTTTTTTCTCCCATACGCTCAGTACTTTCGAGATCTGTACTAGAGTAACAATTTAATAATCAAGCTGTACCTCTTGGTATTTTCTTCCGCACCACCTCGAACACAAGCGTTCGTCGCCTGAGCTTATATAATTGAGAGATACAGAGGGAGAGAAATAATGATTGAACACTAAGGGTCAAAGTCCCGATATTTACAGATATAACCGGGCTTGTGCGCAATGGGCTGCATGGCGTTGACGATTTACGGCCTCCTTAAAATAATGCTTCCGTCGTCTGCTGAGACCACTTGGCAGGTGTCGCAGAAGTCAAGAACGCAGCGTACGGAAATCGGGTATATACTCCGTTTCACCGCACGACGAACCACGAGGGGCGTTACGGGCCATGTTAACCAATTCATCGCTCCAGGCGTGGCACGAGACTTCTCGCTCCGAGCCAAGGGTCGGACCCAAGGGGTCGGCGGCTTTCTGTTGTGCTACATCGTAAATTGAAACAAATTATATAATCGAGCGTCATCTTGGTTTCTGGAACAAAGGATCTGCCGTCGCTGATCCAGGAGGTGCAGAAATCGTTCGAGGGGTTGTCCACAGGAGGCATTTCGAGCTAATAGTCGATGGACGCGGCTACTATACAGTTTGAGCGGATCTTACTCGCTAATATTAATGCAAATAGAAAGAAAAGTAATAACGATGACTGTGCATTTTCAGATACGACGTACCGCGTCGTTGGTTCCTGTACTGGTTTCGTAACCGAGAACAGGCGTTTGTTATCTAGCTCTGCCGTGGTTCTTGAAACGCGGCGCTTGCATACAGGACGAGTTCTTCTCGGCCTTACTCGGTAGAGCGGTGTGCCCTCTGAGGTATAACGGGGATGCTTGCGAGTGAAAAACAATTTCGTCCATTCTGAGCAGCGGCGAACGGAAAAAGAACCTGGCGCGGCGCGCGCGGACGGTCGAGCGAGGTTGAAGTGCAAATTGCAGCTATTGAGAGGAATAAGTCCCGTCAAGCATGCAGCGGGGCCCGACGCCGCCGTTGCCAAACTGCCGTCCCCGCTGGTTTTGCTCCGGCGCAGGGCACGCTCCGCTGCGGTGTTCGCCGGCGAGGCGGTCCTGCTCCTGGGACCCGGGCAGGACACGGAGCCGCCTCGCTTCGGAGCTGCAGCTTTCCGCTTGCCTGGGCCGAGCAATTTTCTCGCGCGAGGATCGGCAAATCGGTTTGCTTTCGACCTCGGCTCCGAACGGCTTTCGGCGCCGCCGCGGAGACCCGCTATTTTCGGAAACACCGACAGTGCGGGATAAGGAAGACGTGCCCTGTTGTTAGCACCGTTAGCATTTCGACTTTGTGCGTAAACGCTCGCGACAATTTCATCCGGGCATTTGCTTCACGCGGTTCAAGTGAGGTGCCGAAAACAGAATCAAACAACCGCAGTTGCAGTGCGCTTGAGTTCGTGTGCAAAGTGTCGGCGAATTGATGCGACGCGCTCCTTTTAGCACTGCCGCCGTTTGTGCCGCTTTTAAAGGCGTATTCACACAGGGGAGAAATTCCAGCTCCCTGCTCCCTGGGATGCGCGTCACGTGCTAACAACGTCACGCTTTTGCGCGGAGCCGCGCTTACGTAGACATCGCATGGAGTGATACCTGTTTCACCGGTACTTGAATGCTCTATGTGCCACGCGCAGGCAGTCTTGTACGCGTTACTTAGAAAATAGTAACCGATTACAATTACAATAACTTTATTGAAACATGTAACTGATTGCAGTAATCAATTACCGCTACACAAGACTAATTTAATCAATTACTTTCTCACGTACGTTACTTTTTTCTTACTTTTTTAAGAAAACAAAAAGGTAAATAAGATAACCTTCTGTTCTTAATACCGTATTTTCTGGGCTATAGTCCTCGCACTATACATGTTTAAAGGTTGAAATATCTGACTGTGCGGACTATCTACGCGCGCGGACTATACAGGAATTTTGTTTTTCAAGATCGTTCATTGTGGCGAGACGTGACGGAATTTGTGAATGAAACAATATGTTAATGATGATGCATGTATAATACAAACTTCTTCGTGAGCTAAGAAAGCAGACATCTGTCAAGGTGTGCCGTGCGTGAGAAGATTTTCATGTCAAGTAAGCACCAGGTGCGGACTATGCACGGCGTGCGGACTACGTACCGGATGCGGACTATCTAAGCAAAAACTTTTGTTTTTGGCCGAAATTGACCTCTGCGGACTATACACCGGGTGCGTACTATAGCCCGGAAAATACGGTATCGTTCTTTACAACCAGGCGCCGGTGAGCTCTTTTGAGATGGAATGGGGGAGAGGGTGTCGGGGCGGGGCGGGGGAGGTATTTGTCGTGGCTAGATGAAGTCAGTGCAGAACACAGTCGTCTCTGCCGCGGCACACCCGGATCGTAACAACCCGTACACAGCAAATGAGGCACTCTGGACAGTCAAAACGCCGCTGAGCTCGTTGGCATTCGAATCCTTCTGATATCTTGGTAGTCTTTTTTTAGTTGTTTAGGGGTGACAAAAGTGTCGAACGTCGGTGCAACATGGACGATTGACGCGCGGGCAGACAGAGCGATGTTTACGTAAAGAAAAACTAAATAATTTTAGCTTTTTTGGAAACATATAATTGGTTACTTGTAATGGATTACAGAAAAATAGTAATTAAATTACAGCGAGCGTTATCGCAGGAAAATACTTAATTGAAGCGTGTAGAAGTTACAATAAAATGAAATTGATTACAGGTTATCAGTTACTTGTAGCTCGTTGCGTACAAGTCTGCGCGCGGGTGAGTTGGTCATGAATGATCAGACTATGAAAAGAAACGGAGACGGGGCTCATTCAGATAAGCGCAAGACGAAGGGCACAAAATATCGTCTGACTGGCCCATAATATCTTGTATTTCTTCAATTTGCAATCATTTTTCATCGTTACTATTTTGAATAATGATTGATAGCAGTAGTGCAAAAGACAAGCTCAGCGAAACCCCGACAGGAGTGAGTCAGAAATAGCGAAATATTTTTGAACCTCGTCTGTTCCCGACTTTTGTTTTTCATATTGTGCCCTCGATCCCAACTATTTTCTTTTAAACGCGATAAAAAAAAGTTGATATTGACGTTTTAATATTTAAGTGTAACCATACATTTCTTAACATGTCTTCCTTCGCCGATCCCTATTTCCACGAGAGTCCTCGGGATCATTGAGCGCACTTTTCGGGATAGCAACGTCCGTGTGCTATCTTTCTTTCGGCGTGGGCTGTGTTCGAAGGCGGACGACACTTCTGCGAAGCGGTTACATTTAGTAGAACGCGACACTTCTAACAGAGGAGGGGCGCCAGCAACCTCCCCCCCCCACACACACACACTCAAAAAGCGTTATTGAAGTAATTTGTGAAAGTATAGTGTTTTTGGTTAGCATATTATGAGTTTGAAGTTTTAATGTTTTCTAAACACACCAGCGGAAGAGGTGTGCTGCTTGTTGTCAAACGTGATCTCCAAACTCTGGTCCCCTCCGTCATCGTAACTTTGCCGTGGCAGTTTAACAGCCGACCTGCCGCATCCGCTTCACCCACCCGCTGACCAGTCTCGATCTGTCCGACGATTCAGGTGGATGTCTCCATCTCTTCGAGCCATAGGCGCGTGTACGCGTCGTGGGTGCGGTCTCGTGTTCCTAGATTTCCATCTGCTCGGTCGGAGCCACGTGGTTTATACGTTTGCAATCCGAGCTACGAGCAGGTGACGAAAGCGTCGATGGTCTGTCAAGCGTTTCCGCCTCTCCGCCTGGTTTTCTTATCGCCGCTCGCAACGCATGTGCACTTGAGGTCAATCGCCGCAGGAGGCGTCCGCCATCATACTGAAAACGCCCTCCGCGTTGTTTGAGTTGCGCCCCTCTTGAAATCTATACACCTTTTCTACAAGGGCGCAGCCATCTTGAATGTCTTCACTTCTGGTATGCGGCATCTCCACGCACCTGAAAGGTGTTCACGAAAAATGCGTGATTGTCACACATTCTTGATTTGCCTCACCTCTATTTTATCGCATTTTCCAGCTTGAAATTGTTTATTATTTTTTAGTCCCGCATACCGGATACGGAACCCACGTGACTGAAAACGACAGGAAACAGAAAACGTCTATACGCTTTCTGTGAGGTCAAGCCGGACCATCTTTCCGAACTGCCGCGTGCGAGGGAAAGAAATACGGGTGCGCGTGCTCCCGCGTCCGGTACGTGCAGCACGCTCGTGATCAGTGCGGCAATATTTATGGCCGGGTATATATATCTCACGCGCACATCCCGGCGTTAGGCCTACCCCCCCCCCCCCCCCTTGGCTACAGCAAAGCACGCGATAGAACTACGAACAAAAACCATACAAGAAACAAGGAAACCATATAGGTCGAGCCCCGAAGCGCTCTAATTTCCTCGTCCTTCGAGGAACGGTATTAATTTATTCGCGTGCAGGGCGATGGCCAACACGCCTAGCTTCTTCTTTTCTTTCTTTATAAATGTTTGGCCGGTTTAATGTAGACGTTACTGGTAACGAGCTGAGGCAGCTGTGCATTGGCATATCACGGTGGAAACACGTAGTGCTGTGCTGGGCTGCGCATGGTCGTGATTAGGGTTTTCGCTCCCATTAGGGTATAGTTCGGCTCGCGGCAGGTGAGGAAATGCACCTGGTTTATAGAAAACTATTTTCCAGTGTAACTCAAGGTTGCTTCGGCGTTTGGTCATTTCGAACGGCTGTGCTACCAACTCATTTACGAGGCGGTTGGTCTCTTCTGCGGGATCATGCGCACCGATTTATGCTACAGTCCGGCGCAATGTACAATACCAGCAAGCATGCGTATAACGTGTTCGCCCCATACCAGCCCCCACCCGCCTCTATCTCTCTCCCCATCTGTCCCTCTTTCTGTTTTTCCATTCGCCGAAGTCCTAAGAGCTGAGGACTGTCTCGCCATCCAAACATTGATCTTTTCTTTTTCACTCAAAATTAAGGCTCGAAATCAGTATCTAATAATTCCAGTAATTTGCATCGTCCGATATTTTTTTTTACATATTTGTGAATTTTTGGGGTTAGCAGCTGTGTCATCTATTGTCTTTCTGGTCTTTGTTTGTGTCCGCGCATACCATTTGTTTTGATAACTCAAGGGCATACCGAACTCCCCAAGACATTTCTTTTTGTGCATAAATAAATTTAAAAAATTTGCCATACAAATTAATTAAGAAATATCGCAACCCTCATTTGAGCGATTCCGAAACACATCTTTATTTCGGGATGGACGTCCGAAAAAGACCCACGTTTCGTGATCGCCTTCATACGTTCTAAATGTGTCTCGCGACGTAAATATCTTGCTAAATTGTTTTGTTCGGGAACAAGTTTATTTTGTGGCATCCGTGTCCTCTTCAGACACTTAACCAGGTTTTACGGGAGTCCAGGCGTCCCTTTAATGATCAGACGCTTACGACTAATACGATTTAATGTCGTCGATGAAAGCCATAAATAAAACAAACGTGTAAAAAGAAAGTTAGAATTACTTAGGCACACTGGGAAAAATGGCGCGTAAAATATACGCAGATCGCAGGGGCTCCAGGACAACCCCGATAGATGGCGTCAGTGTGCGTTTGTCTCGTCGTGAGCGTTTCCAAGCGGTTGCAGCGTTGTCGAACACACTCAAAACGCAAATGTGTGAACCGGGCTTTATTATTTTGCATAAGCGAAAAACTTCTTGCTTTGTTTTTCAACGCGGAGGACAGCTGCCGTTTGACATTTCGGTTGCGCGGCGCGACCGGAATATCCTTCGCGTTGATACGACGCTGCGGAAGCTCTCAAAATACTCCTATGCGCAACTTGCGCATAACGAGCGTTTACGGATGTACGCCACCTTTTAGGGTCTATTGAAAATGACGCCGTGTATTGTCGCGAAGTTTTGCTCGCGCGAGTGTTTAGTGTAGCTTTATATTTTTACTTTCTCCGAGGGTTCGCTCGTCGCCACGGCACGGCTCATGATTTCGGCCGGAGTCGGGAGGCCTCGAATGGGGGCGAACGTGAACGCTGTAATGGCACACTTAGTTTATAAAACCCCACGTAGGAGATGTTTTGTCTTGTGCATGGCTGCTTTTGGGATCTCCACTTTAGAGGTGGTTTTGCTCCGTGTAAAACTTCTCTGTCTATGAATGTACTTTGTATTGTTTATAACCGCTCTTAGTGAGCTTCGTTCGGAATGTGTTGTGTCTTGTGTATGCGCTTATTTGTGGGTTGTTCATATTTGCTTCGGGCTCCGAGCCTTTTGATTGGCTCAGAGGAAACCTTCCGTGATTGGTTGCCAAAGTGGCCCCAGGAATGCAGCTAAACTCAATATAAGGCGCCGCCAATGGCCCGCAGAGAGCTCCCGGATACCATGCCATGAACATCACCCCTGCCCCTGGAGGCCAACCTGCACGTCCGACCCCCATTCGACTGTGGAGCCTTCCGCCCGCTTTTTCGGAAACTTTGGACCCCTTACAGGCTGTGGAGGAGTTCGGCTCGCCCGCCTTTGTGTGGATCCTTGTTTGTCGAGTTTGGCTGTGGTCGGGGCACCCGCTGAAGTTGTGGTCGAGGAGGACGGCAGGGGAAGTCGCCAGATATATAGGAGTATTTCTCCCTGACATTTATTGACGAACTGTCCATATCTGTTGCAAAAAAGTAACTTGTCCATGTTCCCTCAATAAACAGTTTTTTTGCTAATATCAGAATCGTCATGAACAGAGAAAGAACTTATTTTTCCCGCGACAATATACCTCCGCCAGAAGACGCGCCTGTTCCTCGTGCATGAAGAAGAAGCTGGGCCGATCGATCCGCACGAACGCGGTTTCGAGTTACAAAATCGTATATGGTGCGCTCATATCGCAGGTGTTTCTTCCGGAGACACCTTTTTTGAACTATTATATTGCCGAGGTGATATCGGATAACTGGGACCTTAATGTATATTATTTTATTCCAAATACGCGTATATAGTCGCGTGACTCTAAAGCCGCATTTGCAGCCTATACAAACAACACGGTGTCCGCTTCAGACACGATGAGGGCATTACCTCGCCTCGAGGCATGTTCCAAGCATGTTTCCTTCACACATGCTTCCAGCATATGTCCGCAGACAGTGTTTTTATAACTGGTATGAACGACGAACAAACACGCCCCAATCTGCAGATAGTCTTTTGTTGGCAGAGTGCGACCTCGGCAGACAATGAAGAAACTGCTTTCGGATCGCGTTTGGTGAAAAGAAAAAAGAGGAAAACCTGAGATCTCATTTATAACGATTAGGGCCGAGAGTATGGGGAGATGCAGCGAAGACACCCGCGGTTTCGTATTCTATGTTCACCTGCATTGTTGGGATTTCGCGATTGTCTAATGTGTTCAAGAAATTAGAGTGAACACGCAGGCGAGCTGGTGACGAATTATATAGTAGAAAAACTCAGAGACAAGGAGCAAAATGGACAAGAACAACACCGTCTCATATCTGAGAGGGTGTTGTTCACCCCTAAGATCACATCTGATATCACATCTAAGACGGTGTTGTTCTTGTCCCTTTTGCTCCTTGTCTCTGGGTTTTTCTACTATGATGTATATTGTGTCTGTTCTCTAGTTTTGACACTCGGTCTTCTTCTTTCTTTTTTTTTTGCTCGTTTTTTTAATACTTAGTATGTTTTCTTATTTTTTTAATGAACGTAGTTTTTTATTACATTTTCATTAAATATAGTATTTTAGGGAATGGCGGTTTTGGCGCGAATATAAAAAGCTTTATGACCGAGGAGCAGTATCCCACAAATCAATAAGCCTTTCACGTTATCGTTTGAAACAAGACCTTAGATATACGATTTTCTGCCTGTCCGTTCGTTTACGTTTTCTCGTGGGAGTCATGCCTGTCCATCCTTAGAGGAGCGTTGCCACGATTTTTGCGCTTGCGCAAATACCGCTTAGAACGAATCCCGGACGTTTATGACCTATGAAATACGCGTTCGTTTTTCACGGCTTGCAATCGAAGTCGCCGACAAAATTAAAGAAAAACGAACAGCGTTCACCCCCTCAACTCGCAGCCGGAACAAGCGGCCACGTGATCTGGTGCTGATTATATGCCGCCATTGTTGATCATAGCCACGCCCTGGGGTTGGCAAGGTACAGGACACGCGCTGAGTTGCAGACATTGTTATGGTTCGGCTATCGTCGTCATTGCACCGATTGCACGCGGGCCTCTTCCCGAATGCTTGTCGAGCTATCGATATTAACGAACCCAAATCGAGTGCTTTCGCAATGCTCGGGTCCAATCAATGAGCCGCATTCAAATCTACGTTATCAAGTTTTGCGATGGAGAGATTGAATAAAAACGCTCACTTTTGTCCTTGAAATTACATTACAACAAAAGAGTTTCTTGGCCAGTTGAGTTGCGTGCGAAAAATCCTTGAGTCCCAGTGCCAGTAAGTTCGTGTAAAGTGAAAAACATTCCAATTGAATATCGTTACGCCGCTCCTCTAAATCCCGCAGAATATTTTGTCTCTCCCGGCGATTTTCGATATTTGAATGCGGCTCATAGATTGGACCCGAGCATTGCGTGAGCACTCGATTCGGGTCGTGATAGTCAAAAGCTCGGCAAGCATTCGAGTAGTGGCCCGTGTACAATCTCTGCAATGACGACAACAGCCGAACTATAACAATGTCTGGAACTCAGCGCGTGTCCTTTGCCTTGCCAACCTCAGCACGTGGCTATGATCAAGATTGGCGGCATATAATCGGCTCCAGATCACGTGGTCGCTTGTTCCGGCTGCGAGTTGAGGAGGTGAATGCTGCTCGTTTTTCTTTAATTTTGTCTGCGACTTCGATTGCGTGTGGTGAAAAACAAACGGCTGTTTCACAGGTCATTAACGTCAGGGATACGTTCTAAGCGGAATTTGCGCAAAGTACAAAAATCGTTGCATCGCCCCTTTAAATATGTGAATCGTGGAAGCAACCCGTTCATCTTGACTCTAAAATAATGGATTCTTTCTTAATCTCTGCATTTTGAAGACATAGAGAAAGCAATCATCCGCGTTCATTTCTCTTAAAAAAATACTGTTATCTTAACGCAAAAGAAAAGTGCTCGAGCACATTTTTATTGATGGTTTCATTAATTTTGATAACAAAACAAAACAAAAATAAAACAGGAAGGCCTTAGACATTGATCAGTTTTGATCTCCATTTCCGTCAATAGCGAGATGAAATATTGTGGCACAGCCGCACTTTAGTACCTCTTGGACATCCGTCTAAACATAAAAAAGAAGAAAAAAAATAGGGGGAGAGAACGAACTTGTTAGTCAATTTCGGTCACTCTATACCGCGGCAATCATAAAGGTCGAACAAGCTCGAAAGCTGCAGACACAGCCGTCGTGTAACCGTCGCTGCCTCTGACATCGGAGCGGTCGTCCTCGGCCATGATTACGAACGCATAGCGGCTGGCCGCGGCAGCACGCTTGTCGGAATTTGCGTGTGTCCGCGGGAAGGCGGGAGCGGCACCATGATGGACGGGCAGGTCGCCAGCGGCGGCGACGCCTCGTCCGCGCTCACGGGGGCCTCGAACCATCGGCCGCTTTCTGCGCGCTGCAGGCTCGCGGATGCGCGCGGAATGCGTGTGGCTCATCTGCGGCCTGCAGGCTCTCGCCTCCCGCGTGATGGAGCACCGTGAAAGATGGAGCGCCCGCCTCGCAGTGCCCGACTCCCGGCCTGTATACCCACGCAGCGGGTCCCAATCACTGCGGCATCGAGAGCCCATATGTTCCAAGAAGGAGTTGAGAATGAGAGTTACATTATAACCCGCGTTCTGCGGGTGCGGGCGAAAACGGTTCCGTGATTTGCTTTCCTAAGACCCGCTTCGGACGGGGCAGTTTCTCCCAGCAACTTGACGTCGCAACACAAGCAACACGGGCCGCCCGCGTTCCCACGCAGCTACCAATTGCTGCAATTGGCCATCATCATCATTAATATTTTTTTAACTATTCATACACGCAGCTACGCGTTATAAACGTGTTTTTATGCATTTAAATGGTGTTGAGAATACTAATACATCTTTTTGAAACAGTTTATTTCCGAATACGATCCTTTTCAAACCAGAACCAAGTCTTTAGTTATCATCATCACCCGCGCGGAGTATCACGTAAAAATATCGCGTTCCTGTTTGGCTGCTGCCGCTTCAAACGTCTTCGAATTGCTCCGAATTGCTCGCTGGTTTCGAGCCGGACTCGCAGCGCCTGCAGTTTCTTGAGTTCGTTGCTTCTTCTTGTTCCGCGTGGCGAGGAGTGCTGCAGCCTTTGTTGTGGTCTATTCGGAAGTCCTACATGATTACGGATTGTGCCAGTAAATCAATGATGCCCCCTTTTTTAAGTGGTTTTAGGTATTATGAATAGCTGTTAGTATATTTTTTTATGAGGTCAGTTTTGTATAAAGATATCCTGTGACACTGCTTTGTTTCTATAGTATTCTCCACCGATTTCGCCGACATTTGGCCAATATTCTGGCGGCAAATGAATTCCACAGTATAATTGAGGGAGGCTGGCCACAATCTCTTAGCTAGCACGCAATATGGATCCTGGCAGGACATAGGAACAAGTGACCTGTTAGAACACTTTTTTTTTTACTATGTAAATGAAAATATGGACAGAATATGTACATAGCCCAAGTCAAAAGGAAAAAAAAAGTGAGCTCTTTCAATTATCAGACGATTCCGTAATTGCATATGCACAGTAATTGCATATGCACACAAAAATTACGAAGTAGCTGTAAAGACGATACAAGAAGACATTTATATGGTACCAACAATATCAAATTGTTGTAAACGTTCCTCAAACACAAGCATTATGCTTCAGAGACCCGAGGAAACAATTCCTAACTAAATTACCAATAAAAATGCACGAACAGAAATGCAATAATTGCTCACTCGTTCCGCTGAAATACACTGATAATGTCAAATCCCTAGGGATGCACATATACAAACATATTAAATGAAACATTCATGTAGAACATCTTTGTAAAACAATTAAGAATATTAATGGCGGTTCATACTAAGAATGATAAACAATTCACTGGGCAAGTCCACACTTCAATGTGGAATAACTGTCTACGGACACTGTGCCAAATTGCTAAAAATACAATCGATCTTAAAACGGATAGCCAAAGATATCGGTTACCTAAGTTCAGAAACTAATCTGCAAAACTATGTGCATAAGAACTAGGAATGTTGCGTTTTAGAAACAAGATGAAGTATGATATTATAAAAAAAATTTTTTCAACAACAAAAATAAAGTGGAAAATGCAAAAAAAAACCACACACATTAAAAACCTCTTAATTATTTTTTAAAGAGTTTGGTTGGGACACGGGTGTTAAGAAATAAATTTTACTCTTAAAAAGTATTTTTCTAGAGAAATATTGAACGCTCGAGCCTGTAAGTCACCTCTTTTCCACTTGTTTTGCCTCTCGGCATTTCGGGCGCGTGGAGAAGAGGTGGATCGGCTTGGCTTGGCTTGGCCATCACGTTGAGATGAAGAGAGTGTATGACCGTGGGGAAGGGTGGGGGGGGGGTCGTTGAGGTAGAAAGAGTGTATGACCCTTCCGTGACGTCATGGACTTTGCGCGCAGAATTTGAAATAAATCTGAGCCATCATTATTGCTCTTAACAATTTTTTTTTCGCATAAAATTATTTTTTGACGTGCGTGTCCCAACCAGACCGTTAAAAAATAATTTCAGAGGCTTTTTAAGATTGAACAGAAAATTTATTCAACCATTTATTTATACCAGATAGGGAGGGGCTATAAGAAAATATTATGTGCCCAAGATTTCTAAGGAATTACCTGAAGAGATAGAAATAATAAAATATCCCAAAATAATAAAAAAAGCTGTCAAAAACATGAATACTTGAACAGAGTAAGTTGAATTGTATTTAACGATAAGTTGAATTGTATTTAACGACGTGACGTGAGTATTGTCAACATCCAATATATCCTTTACATTACTGCTGTTTAAGGAAGTAGTGAAAGGTACTGTAACTATATTTTTATCGATATAGAAACTCTATTTATTTTGCAATGGCACGCTCTAGTGCGAGTTACATAATTCTCCAATAAAATAATGCAGCGGAATCTGTCGCGTTTCACGCACAAGCTGGTATTGGTTTATGTGGGATTTGTATTTGAACTGTATTTTGAGAAGCAAATAGAGATTGTACTGCATTGTAAGTCATCACCCCACTTTTTTCTGAGATCGGTAAAGGAGCCATCTTGAATTAAGCGGAGCGGGTTGTAATCCAAAGGGGATATTTCTGGAAGGATGTGCCGTATGGGGCCAGACTTACATGCATAACGCCCTGGCTCACCTGTGTCGCTAAAAATTATTTTGGCCACTCCGTAAAAAAAAAAAAAAGAAAGGGAAAAAGAGGTATATATTGAAAAAGGTGGGACTTTTTGGGTCATCTCTAAAGGGCAAACCAACGACTGGAAGAAAGTGACTCCAGAATTACCCTCATTTCGTCCCTTGGAAGATTTACAGGAGTCACACAGAAATTAAAAAAAAAATGGCTGACATGCAATGTTTTTAAGATACTTGACATGCAAATTCGATCTGACGAACTTGCGCATTGGCCTAACACAGGTGTTCTAGACACCGCATAGGGTGGTGCACTTTATGAGAGCGCGTTGGATCCCTTCTGGGTCCTTCCTGTAAAACCCAAATCGGGATATGATCCGGAACATCGTCCGACAACATCTAGTAGTATACAGCGTGTCCAACCAAAATATTCGTGGATAGAAGGTCAGAAGTTATTTTATGTAACTTAACGGGAAAATGAGGCCCGTTCTTTGTAGTTTGCGTTATTCAGCCCCGTGTAATCTTGGGCTTCGTCAGCCACCGTTTTTCCAATGAAGATTTTCGAAAATCAAGTATAAGTTGAAAAAGACAACGATTTATTTTAGAACGTTGGCATCTGGTTCGCACCACACGTAAGCGAAAATTAAACGTACTGCAATAAAAAAAATGTTGTGAGAGTGTTAATTTTAAAATTCAAAACAATTTTTTTAATTTTTTTTTTATTACAAAAATAATGTACGCATTACCAACGTTCATTCTCCGACCAAAGGTAGCCCTAGCGTTTTGATATAGACGCCAATGTTTCAGCATTAATCGTTATCTTATTCAAAAGTTATAAGTCATTTTCTGAAATTTTCTGCGGGAAAATGAGGCCCATTTTCGCCCGTTTTCGGTAACTGTCGCCATAGAGCTCCGTGTAAAATAATAATAAAAAAACCTATACATTTTTTGGGGACGCCCTGTACATTAAAATTGGCACTCTCACAGCGCGAAAGGAAACCTCAAATCAGGGTTTCTTCCGCGCTATTAGCGATTCAATTCTTTCCCATATATTAGTTTTTCTATGATTTTCTTTGCACCTTTATGTTATTTATGGTCACGCCATTCCGTATCTGATGTAGAGCCCTTGTTTCCTCCAACTCGCGCCAATCGCAGGGTGCTCGAAATTTTTGTACTGACGCTCCCAATATCGATCGTTAGATAAGAAAGAAGCGTTGCTTAAATGTCCGCATTAAGTACGGAACTGCGTCAAAAAATCAAAACATGCTCTAATATATATATATATATACATATATATTTACGTTGTTGCCGACGGTGCATTCTGCATTCCTGATACGCACCCCTCCTCGAAACGACACCCAAGGATGGGCGCAGCGGGGGACCGCGATCCGAACGTGAGCGTCCCGCCGCGCTGGCGCGCACGCCGCCGAGCGTCCCGTTCCCTTGGCTGTGTCCCATCCTGTCCCGCGAGCATTTACCGTCCGACAAGTGTTGTGGCCACGTCTGGCGCCGTTATTGGGCTCTTGGAGTGGCCGCCCCTCGAAGCTGCCGCTCCCGCCGGGCTCCCCCGCTCTCGGGCCGTTGTTGTAGAGCACGTTGACAGCGCCGTCTCTTTTGTTGTTAGCGCTCTCACGCCTCGCCCCCCCCCCCCCCCCAGCTTTTTCTGCGCGGGGTTCCCTCGCGGGCGGCCCGTTGCCTGCTGCCGTGGCGACGTGTATTCGGAAGTTGTTTGTTCCCCGCTCGAGTACTCGCCGTTGGCGCCCTTCATCGCGAGGCAACATTCGATCTCGAATGGCTCGTTGTGGTCGGAGTTGCCGTCGCCTCGGAGGAGTCGAGCGACGAGGCCAATTTGGCGTCCGGGCGGCGGCCTTTGCTTTGGGGTGCCCCGCCGTTGTTTGTGTGGGTTGTGTACCCACGTGTTTTGCTCCGGGGTTTGACTCTGCGAGGGATAAATCCGTCCCGGGGGAGAGGGCTCTGAGAGTCCGACGTTTCTCTGGGAGCTCCGACCGAGAATTGCAAAGCTCGAAGCCAATTTCGTGGCTTTCTTTTCCTTCGTTTTTCTTTTGGAATTCTGGACGACAGCGTTTCCGACTCGTACGAGCGCATCTATGCTCTAAAATGGTTATTTTTCAAATTCAACTGTTGCTAAAAAGAAAAAAAGGTACAAATAGGAGGGGCATTGCTCTTCACGGGGTAGGTCGCTAATTTGTTGATCCTGGTGCTTTTTTTAATTTTTTTTCTATCACACAGCTGTGTCGAAGCGTCAGTTCGAAACGCTGGCGTTTTTCCTCCCGACAAGAAATTCAGATTTCATCATAGAGGGAGTAATAGACACTTGCAAGCGTTTAGGACATGTTTAGTGAAGTTTGAGATCTTTTCATGCTAAACGCAGCTGTTCTAAGGTTGAAGCCAAACTTCCGTAGATAGCAGTTCTGAAGACAAATAAAACTACTTTCTAGGCCTCGAAACGAAATAATGTCAATATTTGGTCTCAGACACCTCGTTAGAAAAATTAATGTTCCTAGTATCCAGGACCCGCCTTTCAGAGATATTTTCGGCACATTTGATTTCTTTGGAGTGACTTTTTTTTTTCCCGGATATCTTTTAATTGAAACGATGAAACGCATCACAACGCATTTCTGTTATAAAATTGCGTTTTCCTGCGCGTTTTATTGCTAGGATGAATAAATTGTGGACGAGTTTTCAATCTCAGCATGACTGCCTTCTTTTTTTTTTTCAATTCGTTACATCACTCCACCTTTCTTTTTGTTTCTCAGATTGCCAACGCCTCCCTTGGTTGAAGCAGCCTGCCATCGAAATTAAGTAGCATCCAGCGTCCAACACCGACCCCATTTGCTCCCTGAAAAATCTCGAAAGCTCCCCGTCGTGTTCGAGAAAGCGAGTCGCCTGATGAGCGTTGACGGGCCATTTTATCGAAGGCTGCTTAGTAAAACATTGCGCTCAGCGCGCTCGTGCCAGGGGAGTGCTGCCGGAGAACAAACAGCTTCCGATGGAGCAGACTGGCAGCGGGCGAGTGCATTAGCGGCGGCGGCCGCGGATCAGCGTGGACGGCAAGCGGCCCTCTCCCTTCACGAGTCGGTCACTCGGCCGCTCCCCACCCGTGCCCGGGAAGGACCGCCGCAGCGTTCGGTTTCAAGAGCCAGGTTGAGGTTGGGACCGGCCCTGCGAAAGCCCGTCGGCTGCAGTGTTGCCCGGAGGACCGCGCGCGGTGCCCGGGGCCCTTAAGCTGTCTGGACAGCGCCTTTGAAGTTGTCGGCGCTCCCGGGACGCCTATTTGATTACGCGCGAGCTGCTCGTGTTTCCGCCGCTGCTGGGTTCGGGCGGTGGGCTGCACCTTGCCTGGGCGCGGCTGCGCCCCTCCTCGGCGCCACGGGGAATCCCTCCTGGGGACAGACGGGCGGCAGGGGGACTCGCTGACGTCATCTCGTCGCTGTCTGCCAATGTTGGGGGTCTGTCTCTCTGCCGCGCTACGTTTTGGAGCGTTGTCGGTCTCCGATTGCTCTTTTATAGAAACCTTCCAACTCAACTATCGCTGGTGTATGCGAGTATATGGTACCCTGAGGATGACAGGAACAAATGTGTAGCTTGTGTGAGGCTGATGATGTTCGTAACACTGCTGCTGCATCCGCGGTGCTGCCTACAGTGTTGACTCTTTCCATCTATGCTTGCGCCTGCTGAAGTTGATACTTGCTCGGTTTGTTCACCTTTGGAAGGGAAGGAGAAAAGAGATTCGAACCGAAGGCTCTCAGTATGCGATAAGACGAACGCTTATTCGCATTCATGGTGTGTGGTTTCCGTAAATGAATGGAGCCGTTTTTGCTTCCCGACGAGAGTGAACCGAGTGAGTGCGGCCAGTGTTCGAGGATGGAAGCGCATGTTCATATGTCAGAAGCCGCTCGCTGGCGGAATAGCTTCTTCCGCACACTGCGACAAAAGCGCTGAACACTCGGGCACCGTTCAAGGGTTCGGCCTGCGCGCGGCTTTCTCAGAGTTATCCATAGCGCACGATCTCTCTCGCTGCACTGGCCCCACAGATGCTCAACTCGCCATCTCATCGGGAAAATGTTTTCCACCCGGGTTGTCACGCTATCTGTCCCCTCAGCCTTTAGGCGTTCGTCGCGTCCGTCTCCGTGTTGTTTCCAGCGTCGTCGAATCCCGAGCTGTCGGTTCCCTCCGCGAGTCGTCTCTCGCTCGGAAGTCTCTCTGGCTCCTGACCCTCAATTTGATTTGCAACGGTCCCGAGGATTTCGCGGAAGAGTCGGTCGCGCGTTGCTCTGTCCTCCGCTTTCCCCTCGTTACACGCGCTAGTGAAGAGCCCGAGAACGCGGTAGTGGGAGGCTGGAAAGACGTCTCTTCGCGGGCCGTGTGCCGGGCGGTCGGGGACGGGCGCCGTCCGTCCTTTGTCGCCGCTTCCAATGGGATTCCGGCCCGTCTGGAGCGATCCGTCTCCCTCCAGTCCCCGGGCGCGGGATGGATGGCTTCTCCCGGGTGCTCGCTCGGCATATCGGGCGGCCGCCCCTCCTCGACCCGCGCGGCGGCGTTTCAAGACGCTCGGCTCGCGGCTGCACTGCAGCTCCACTCCTCGCCCCGCGCGACTTGCCTGGGCGCTCGTTGGCAAAGTGGCCCCGAGGAGGATCCCATTAACCGCTTTCGCTTTCTCTCGCCCGATTTAGGCTCAAGTGGCGATTTGGGTGCGTCTCTTTTCTTCCTTCCTTTTGTCGCCCTTTCTCTCGGCCTTTCTTTGTTGCGCCCCCCCCCCTCCCCCCTCCGCTCCCGGTATTGTCTATGATTTGTGTGTGACTGCTTCGCTGCTCGCTTGCCAGGCCGCATGGTTGCTGTCGGGGCACTTTTTCCGATGAGATGAAACTGAGAGGACTTCTTCTTGCTTCCCTGGTTGCACTC
The DNA here is from genome assembly GCA_037355805.1 of Ixodes ricinus. Classification (NCBI taxonomy): domain Eukaryota; kingdom Metazoa; phylum Arthropoda; class Arachnida; order Ixodida; family Ixodidae; genus Ixodes; species Ixodes ricinus. The sequence continues at coordinate 3,491 of JAZHYW010031864.1, read as the reverse complement.
TCTCTCTCTCTCTCTCGCGCGCGCTTTCGTTTTTCTTTACGGCATCTTTTTTTTTTTATATGTGTAAATTGAAGATTTTCCGCGCTCTTTTCTAGGTGGAAAATGGAGCCCCTTCGATTTGGTCTCCAGACGTTTCTTCGTTCGTCGCTTGCCCGCGAGCGTAGAAAGGGAGGAAGATGTCGGTGGAGTTCGGTATTTGGGGAAGAGACAGGTACTGGCTCTGGGAGACCGGGAGAATGGAGAGAGTCGGAAAAATTGCAGGTTCCCTGGACGGGCGAGGAGGAGAAATTGCGTTTGGGCGAAGGTAGCTTCGAGTGACAGCGGTTCTAAATCGCCCGCAGGCTTCGGGTTTTTCTTCCAAAAGGTCGAGTTTCGGGAAACGCTATCGGTCGCCAGCGCTTGCAAATAACACCGGGGGTGGACCTCTGCTGAGACCGATTGTGAACATTCTCACTTTCCAACTACGTACTGCCGCGGGCGCTTGATGCGAGTGGTTCAGGTTTCCCTGCTTCGCCAATCTCTAGAGACTTCTTTGCAAAAGTAACCTTGCACGCCAGGAATAAAACGAGCGCGGCTTTAGGAAAGTCTCTTGCGAACGCGGAACTACCTAAACGCTCATTTTCATTTATTCTCAGGTTGATAATTGAACGCAGAAAAGCAGAAAAGATGATTTTGCGAGTCTAAACGTTGCATGGGACCGGAAGTTTCAAGACGAGTCATTACCCGCTTCATAGACCAATGGAGTGTTACGTATTAAAACACTAATTTCGTCACCTAAGTTAGAATGCTACAAAACAAAACCGGATCATCATTGGTCCAGAATAATGGACGCTTTCTCGTCCAATATCTTCACTAGCTAAGGCACGTAAACCGGATTATTTTTTATTGGTTTTTAAGGTACTCCAGAGTCCTTATCTGGGTTTCTGAAGTTGTCTTCCTAGTATATTTTAAACGATTTTAATCGTGAGACGACAAGTGCATGTCCGAACGTCGGGGAGTGGAGGTTATTCCTAATATAGGTCAGACCAATAGACCGATCCCAGCAGGCAGTTTTGTTACAGCTGTTGCTATGCATGATGGGAACTGCATTCTTTCTGCACGCTCCATGACCCTGTTGCACGTCTGCGCGAGCAGTCCATGAGCAGTCTCGTGCACTGGCACCTGCCTCCTGTGAACTAGAGTTATGGTGGCGTTACGCATGTGTGGAACGCTTAGCGAGATCGGTCTATACCGCACCGATGTTGGCGTCGATAGTTTTCCAGCGCGCACTTTCTACGATGTTAGTCGCCAGAAGTTCTCCTATCGTTAAAATCACGTCGGTCGCCTCTTTGGTGTATATTATTTTCACAACGGCGAGTCCTTCTCCTTGCGCCAGCCTACTACTGACCGTTGCCGGCACCGCCGTCCCATCCCCCCGAGGACGGCTTCCTCCGGCGACCTCTATGTTTTTTCTTTGTCTTTTCCCATTTTCCCGGTCTCGTCGGCGGGCGCCCTCGCCAGGCCGGCACGGTTGTTTCTCTCTCGTTGGCCACGCACTGGCCATCTCCTCCCCGTTGTTAGGTTTGAGTTATTTCGTTCACGTTGGCCCCCGTCCGCCTTATCGCTTGTCCGCGCTGCTGTACTCCGGGGGAGGGAGTGCAGAGCGGGCCGGGGGGGGCGGAGGAGTTATCATCTCCCGAAATGATACGAGGTGCATCTCGACGAGTGGATCTAGTTCCCCGTTGTACGGGGGCTGTGTACTGCTGCTGGGACCAGCGCAGGGATCAGGAAATACTCTCGCCCGGCGTCTTCCGCCCTCGCCCTCCCGGACGGTCTGCCGGCGGGAGCTTTGTGTTTTGGAGCCCAGCGCGCATTATACACCTCGATGACTGATCCCGCTCGCCTCGGCTATCTGGGTGCCCCCTTCCATCTCTCTCCCTTTTTAAAACCTCCCCCTCTGCTTTATTGGAGTCCGGGAAGTTCACTTTTTAAAATAAGACAAAGATGGAGCTTTCCGCGGGAGTGACGAAACGAGCTTTCGGCGCCGGGCCCACTCGCCGCTGGTCGTGACCGGAGTTTGTTCGAGTGCAGTCTCCGCTCTGGTCTCTCGGCTCGCTTCTGTGTAACGTTCCGCTTGGCCCACGGTGAGGGCGCAAGGGCGTTGCGTCTCGTCCTGCATGCACGCTCTCCGGTGCGCGTTCCCGTGCGAGGGATTCGGGCCGCCGAACCTAGGAGTTCCGCTGCGTCCCCGACGGGTCCTTCCGGCGGGAGCCCTGAGGTGAGCATGCCACCGCCTTGCCTTGCGCTGCACGACGAAGTGTCTCACAAACAATCGACCTATAATAGACACCGGCATACTCATACCCCTGTCAGACGACGTCAAGCTCCTTTTCAATAAATATCCTTTCCGGTAAAGGATATTCTGCTAAATTAGCTGCTGTCACACAACGGGCTAAATACTATTTAGCACAGATATTACCTTGAGGCTGGTCATACGGAGTTGAAATCGAAACTAAAATTATTATGAATTTTATAATAGCTTGGAACATTACAAGTTAATGTTTATTTTATAAACAATTTTTTAGACGGAAACAATTCAGGTCATCAAAGGAAAAAAAAATTCGGGAGAAGTTTTTGTGTTGTAGCAAAGCATTGGAAACCGCGTTAGTATACTAAATTGACACTTTATTAAATTATTGCCTGCTTATACCAAACCCCAGAACTATTTTTTTTAAATTGTCTTTCCATACGTAAAGTTTGAGCATTACTTGCACCTGAGTTTAAAGCTTTATACCAGCAGTACCCGAAAGAAGAGTGAGCGCGCAGGCGAGTTGGTGAACGCAAACCTGAGACGCGTGAGGACGAACAAAACAGAGGTCCTCTCTGACACAGTTAAGATTCTAATTTTCAACGAAGGCCTTGAAAAGCTCATGCCGAAGTCAGTCCTCCAAAATTCTAGCTCTGGGGAGACAAAATGACGCGCCAGCTCGCCTCCAATGCCGTTAGCGCCTACTGTCGAAAGTACTTGCTTTGTACTGACGCCGCTAGGGAGCTCCTTTCCCGAAAAGCACGCATTTTGCGGTGCCGCGTGGCACGAACTCCTCCTTTTAAAGATCGTCCTTTCTACGAAAGGAGCTTAAGTGGTCCGCCTGACAGGAGTATTAACTGCAGTTACTTTCTGTGGTTATGCAGTCAAAGCTATGGGCGCTCGTGCGCTTGAACGTCTTTAGTGACTATCAAAGCTGTGGACGCGCACTCTTCTCTCCTGAAACTAATGTCCGAGAGTATAGTGAGCTAACCAGAGTGTCGAACCGAAATTTTTATCGGTTCGGTTCCGGTTCGGGTTCAAGGATTTCGGTTCAGCTCCGGTTCAGTTCCGGGAGTAGCAAAAATAACGGTTCGAACCGGTTCGAACCGGTTCGAACCGGTTTGAGCCGCAAAACTGAGAATATATTTCCCGCGTTCCTTTGGCGATAGGCACTATTTCAACAGTGAAACGAGTAACTATATAG
>JAZHYW010031860.1:0-16634 GCA_037355805.1 Ixodes ricinus | reverse complement strand
CCGTTAGGCCACGCGCGCGCTGCCCGCTCTGGCCAGCGGCGCGTTATGGCCGTCCTGTAACTTTCAGAACTCTATAAGTACTGGAGGATATATTCACTGTACTCTACTATTTTTACAAGATATATTTTTTGTTTTATGCTTGTTACGTGCCGTCGAATTTTACACAAAGGACAAAGTCCGAAAAACACGGGGTCCCCGCCGTGAAGCGGTTTTCATTTAGTTTCTTTCGAAATACATTTTTTCTCGCAGAAATATTGGTGATTACGTTCCCTCCGCACATTGGGGAGCAACAGAAAATTAGGAAGGAAAACAAAAATGTCGACCGTATGCACGCGTGGGTGATCTTATCTGAAGAAACCCATGAGCGGTTATTTTATATTGCGGATATGCAGAATCAGAATGACTGTCTAATAGCCAATTTGTGAGCTGTCACCTTTCCTACTGGGCTGTGGAACGGTTCTGAGCATGCGCAATAGCTCTCCACTACGAAATATCGTACGCCACGCCTGCGTCCTCAAACCAGTTACTCGGCCCTTTTCGCCTTGGGGATAAGCGTTCATCAGCTTTTCTGTTCCAGCCCTTAACTGTAGCACAGAAAAGATGACGTCGAGTATGCAGCCTATTCACGTGCTAAGTCATCACCCACAAATATGGCCGCCAAACGATTAAGCAGACCTTTCATTCGTGAGCTTTATGAAAAAGAAAAAGAAGGCAAAGCAAAAATGTAAATATGAGGGTTTGCGTGCCAAACCAACGAAGGGCATCTGGCACGCCCCAGCGGAGGACTGAGGATTAATTTAGACTAACTGGAGATATTTTGACGTGCAACCAAAATCTGAGTTACATTGCGCTTTCCACAATAAGCCTCAGTAAAATTGCGGGCACCTCGGCCGGGATAGTACATACTAATATGCGTGTGAAAGTATATCCCTTTTAAGTTTATGTGTACATAAACCTTTAGTCTAACTTTGCGCATAATAGTACATAATAGTAATAGCACAGTACACAGCATAACTGTATACTGCGCAACACAGTTAGCACGAAGAACTTATCAATCATCAGTTTTTCATGATTTTTGTCAATTCAAATATTGCCATCAAAACTACTAGTACGGTGAGAGGTGCTCATTTGGAGCTCCAAGGGCTCGCATAAAACAGACGATGTGTCGGGGAACTGCGATGTTGAAATGTGGGCGCACGCTCTTCAGTGACTACGAGCAATCGTGCACACAAGTCACAACTCACCCATGCCTTGCTTACTCTTCTGAACCATCAGAACAACATAGGGTTCGTTTAGCAGCAAAGGAGTTATTTCGGCAGAAGAATAGTTTGCGGGCTGTAACCAGGGCTATCCCGAGGCCGACACTAGAAAGCCCTGTCAGGCCCCTTACATGCCCAGTTCCAACGTCACGAGCCCTCAAATGTTATATTACTTGTGAAACTGTCGCATGTGAGGGACAATATGCTTTCGATTATTCAATCGACATAACTAATAAAGACTAAATTTAGATTGGTCCAGTTCTTTTGTTGGGATGTTTTGTCGTTCTTCAAATTGCGTCAGTGTCCGTAGGTAACGAAAACTTTTTTGTCCTAGTCAACTGATCCACGGCGGGTGAAAATCAATAGGCTCCTCCTTTCTTCGAACAAAAATATTATAATAGGCGACAATTTTAAATTAATATTATATTATTGCAATACATATCATCGTAACTGAAACAACAAGTGTACAGTGCATATATAAATTCTAGTTACGGCGGCTAGTGCATAGGCTGGCAGAGCAGACAGGGCGTTAGCAAAACGGGGGAAAGAGCATCCGAACAGGATGAGCTATACTGCGCAACACAGTTAGCACGAAGAACCTATCAATCATCAGTTTTTCATGATTTTTGTCAATTCAAATATTGCCATCAAACTACTAGTACGGTGAAAGGTGCTCATTTGGAGCTCCAACGACGACGATGACGAAGACACAGGACGTGTGTGGACGCTGCTCCAAGACCATCAATGGGCGGCAGCAATATATTGCGTGTTCTGGGACCTGCAACCGCCGGTTCCACTGCAGATGTGTGAATATTGCCGCTGCGGAGTATGAACTTCTCGTTCAGAACGGAGTCAGCACCTACGAGTGCCAAGAGTGCACCAAACTGCCTGGCCTCGATTCGGCTAAGCTTGGCTCCGACGATGTGCCCTATTGTGTGGATCCCAGTGGTGATGCAGGCGAAGAACAACCTGACAAGGAGGGACTTGGAGACAACGCAGACCTCCGAACGATCATCCTTCAGCTTTGCCGGAAGGTTGATGCTCTCTCATCTGAAGTACAGGCCCTGCGAGCAGACAATGAACAGCTGCACCTTCAACTGGCCCATAATGCGGAACTCCTTCGTAAGTCCTTAGGCACTGGTCCTCCTCGCTCCCCTTTGACAAATCAAGAGGCTGCACATGCAAGTCATATGTCAGTGACTCCGAGTACTACAGCCAATGTGACGGAGCCATCTTGTTCTACTTCCTCAAATTTCGAAGCTAGACCTACCAGTTACGCGTCCATGCTTCGGACCACTACGACTGGTGGCGACATGCAAGCAGGGAGACAAGTACGCCCCCGGCCAGTTTGGAACCGTGCACCTAACCTGGAGCATGGGGACCCCTTGGTAGCCTCGACCACCGGTATCCGCGGCAGTCGATCGACTACTGACGAAGACGGATACACCCTTGTACAAAAGAAAAGGAGGGTGAAGCCCGCCACGGGCACGAACTCTACAAGTAAGCTGACGGCGGTACCTCGACCTCCGAGGAGTAGGGCGCTCTTTGTGTCTCGGCTTGACCCTACAACCACTGTTGACGACATCGCAGCAATACTCAGCAACGTCGTCAAAACATGTGTCTGCACCCAACTTCCGTCTAGACATATGAGCTATGCATCGTTCCACATCGCTGTAGAGTGGGACGATTTTGACAAGGTGAATGACGCGAGTGTGTGGCCCATTGGCTGTCTCTTTAGGCAGTTTTTTGGGTTGCTGAGGAGAAACGAAGAAGATGCATGATGAGTGTACCATTTATTATCAGAATGTACGTGGTTTGAGGACTAAAGACGCCGAGTTTTTTTCGGAGGCTATGTCAAGCACGTATTCAATCATATGCCTAACAGAAACTTGGCTTGTAGATGGAATTTCTAGTTCTAATTATTTTCCACCCAAGTATGAAGTATATAGACGTGATCGTGACTATGTGGAAACGGGAAAGAGTTTGGGGGAGGTGTATTGATTGCTGCAGATAGGAGCTTGAAAGTTCATCGGAGGAGCGATCTCGAGAGTTATCCTGAGAGCGTGTGGATTGAAGTAATGTCTACCGATGGTAGAAATTTTCTCATTGGCAATTACTATTTTCCGCCGATGTTTGATCACATTATTTTCTGTGAGCATATCAACTTCCTGGAAGAAAGAATTGACTTCTCTAAATTTCGAGTGCACATGTATGGCGATTTCAACCTTCCTGGTTACGATTGGGAGTCAGGCAGCTTCTTAGTTGGTCATACAAACACAAGGTTGAAGCTACTCTGTCTGTTAGACTTCGTTCATTTCAATGGTTTTGAACAACGTAATACTGTACGCAACTGCTGTGGAAACATACTTGACCTTGCCCTGGTAACCTCGGTTGTTGATATCAGTCTTGCCAAAGCTCCGCTATCTCGGGTAGATAACTATCATCAACCTTTTATTGTATCATTTTTCTTCCCACTTGCCAAGCGCATTTTCCATTCACAGTCATGGTTTTCCTACTCCAACGGTGATTACTATTCCCTGTATCAGTATCTTCGGGACTATGACTGGAGCAGTGTTCTCGCTGATCAGTGTGTTGAATCATCAACTTCCACACTTTCGACTATTGTCCAGGAAAGTATGCAACTCTTCATACCAAAGAGGGTGTCTCATAAAAGTGACTATCCCATATGGTTCTCGAAGGAACTAAGACACTGCTTAAGGCGCAAGCTACACTATCATCGCCTGTACAAAAAAACTGGCAATGCCGTTTGGTACACGAAATTTAGTCAATGTCGTGCAGAGGCGAAACAATTGTTTAAGCGAGATAAACAACAACATGCTGACATCGCCGAGAACTCATTGAGCACACAGCCACAGTGTATGTGGAAGTTTGTCAAAGAGAGCATCAAAGAGAATGTTACCACGATCACATTGCGAGATAATGAGGATTGCGTCTCTGACCCTGTTGATGTAGCTAATATTTTTGCGCGCCATTTTAGTGCTTCTTTCAGTACAAATAATGGCCTAATGCCTAGCTCGAATATAAACTGCCTAGATTTTTTGACTGTTGCTCCAATCAATGAATCTGAAGTCTTGGAGGCAATTAAAAAATTGAAACCAAAGTTATCTACGGGAGTAGATGGAATTCCCAGCTTCATAGTAAAAGGTTGTGCTCCACTCCTTTGTCCAGTTTTGGTTCATATATTTAACTTATCACTTGCATCTGAAACATTTCCTACCGCTTGGAAGCGCTCTGTTGTTGTTCCATTACATAAATCGGGTGATCGATCCATGGTTAACAACTATAGGCCAGTCTCCCTCCTTTGCAGTTTGTCTAAAGTTTATGAAATTGTTTTGCACACCCGCCTTTATGCATATTTTTGTCGGAAGATTATTCCTGAGCAACATGGTTTCATGAAAGGCCGCTCCACAGAAACAAACCTGTGTTCCTTCCTACATCAGATTGTACCATCTGTCCATAGCGGAGGACAAGCGGATGTAGTCTACTTTGATATGAGCAAAGCTTTTGACAAAGTTAATCATCGACTACTGTTGAGTAAACTCTGTAGTTACGGCCTGTCCCTTAAGTACTGTCGTCTCCTCGATAGTTACCTATCTCATCGGCTGAACTTTGTGCGAGTATCTGGCCGATTATCTGCTCCTTTTTTATCTACTTCTGGGGTTCCTCAAGGTAGTAACCTCGGTCCTTTGCTGTTTTTAATTTTTGTAAATGATCTAGCTTCTTGTATTAAACACACGCGGTTTTTGTTATTTGCTGATGATATTAAGTTGTTTACAGCGGTTAAAACGGTTGACGATTGTGAATGTCTTCAGCGTGATATAGATTCTATTTCGGCGTGGTGTTTTTCAAATGACCTACTCTTAAATGAGTCAAAGACGAAAGTTATGTCCTTTTCTAGGAAGCGTAAAATTCTGAGTTTTCCCTATGTATTAGATTCCACCAATATTACTCGCGTTGAGGTCATCCGTGATCTAGGCGTTTTTATGGATCCTGCAATTAATTTCAATCATCACGTGGCTACAATTACGAATGCTTCCTTTAGAGTGCTGGGAGCCATTACACGAGTGACACGCGGGTTTTCTAAACCACTTTGTATTTTACGTTTGTTTTCTTCACTGGTGCGTAGTCGTGTTGAATATGCCTCAGTTGTCTGGAACTGTATTGGAGTGACAAATTCAGGTGTAATTGAGAGTGTTCAACGTAGATTCGTTCGTGTTTTGTTTGATCGTTATTTTCAACCGAATTATTTCTATAGTTATGAGAGGATTTGTGAACTCGTGAAGTTAGACTCGTTACACAACAGGAGAACAATTCGTGAACTGACATATTTGTATAAGATTGTAAATGGTATAATTGATTCCCCAGAGCTACTCAGTCACATCTACTTGCACGTTCCTCGTAAGTCTTGTAGACTTCATACTTTGTTTTACCCTACCGACTTTTACCATGCTGCACCCATAACACGCCTGCAACTGACTTATAACCATTTAGAACAGATTTGTGGGAATGCTAGTCTTGATATTTTTGATGAAAAGCGTAAATTTCGAAAGTGTGTTGAGGCTATTGTTTTTTCCTAACGTTTTGCTTTTATCCTGTTTAACATTTTTCTACTTATTGAGTCATTGATAAGTGCACCACTAGGGAGGCGTTAAGCTGTTGGTGGGTCACTGAAAATAAGAATAAATAAATAAATAAATAAATACTCTGTCTCACTAAAACCGTGCAGTAAACGCAAAGGCAGCGCTGGGTGAGCGGAGAAAGGGAAAGGCACCAGGAAGGCCAGGAGAGAGTGGAGGGTAATGGCGAGTGAGGGGAGAAAGGGCTAGAATTGGGAACGTTGTGGGGGACAGGAGGTTTCGCTTTTTCCTACGCAGCCCCACTATAGTGCTTGCCCTTTGTACGCAGCCCCACTATAGTGCTTGCCCTTTCTACGCAGCCCACTATTCGCGTCTCCAGCTGGGCACTCGCCCTCCCGCGGCGGAAACGGGAAGCGCTCTAGTGAGGGTCCCCCAAGTTCTCCTGCTCAGCGGGCACGGCGGAACTGCGCGCGATCGTGGCTCGCGAAATGTCGTTTCCGAATGCAAACAACACTCTTCACTGTCCCAGTGTAGTGCATGCAGCCGGTATGGGATTGTACCTTACTGGAGAGTTTTTAGTAGTGCGCATAGAAGCAAACGTAAGCGGTATGCGTTTGCGTTCGAGTTGCGCGCCCCACGTTGTGCGTGCGCCTTATAGCCATGCGGTATCCAAGACCGCAATTTTCGGCTCTGCGCACGCGCAGTGTGGAACACGCAAAGCTAGCGCAAACACACAGCGCTTGCGTTCGCTCGTATACGCAATACTAAAACTCACTACTGTTTCAGCGGCTTCCAACGCCCAACGAAACGCATGCTGCAGTGAGCAGACGTGCAAGCAGGTAGGCGTTCCTTCGAACTGGAAAGGCTGAGATTGCCAAAACGACGGAGCGTAAAAAGGAAAGTAACTAAATGTTAAAAAAATTTAATAATGAAAAAAATGTTTATTTTTTTATTTTTGGGCATTTGGTTTGGAAGGATATTGGTGGCGATTTTGAACGTTTTGCCGATTATCAAAAGTCGCGACTTTGATCGCAAGATATACTTTACCCACAATTATTGTAATTTTACATGGATTTCTCACATCAGCTAGAATGTTATCACAGGTACTGCAGATATAGGTTCACCAGAACCATTGATTTTTGTCTTGGTACAGAAAAAGAGCCTAAAAAGGACTGGTTGACCATTCCAAAAGCGGTTGAAATTTCGGTCAAATAGTATGAAAAATCTCAAAGAGAGACAACTTTTCGCTTTAAAATTAAACTAAGCTAATCCCGGTAAAAGGGAATCGCCGATTAAACTGCCGGGACTATCGATTACGTGTGTAGCTAGCTCAATTTACGGTAGCAGGTTCAAGTAAACGTCCTGGGCGCATTTTGTGCGACAACCCCACATGAGCGGTACCCAGAACGCTGTGCCCAGCGTTGACATCGGACGCCTGCGATCGCGGCGCAGTAAGATCCGTGCCGTTCTCGCACAGTATAGTGCCGGGTTCGAATTTGGTCCCCCTGTGTTTGCTCCCTTCACATCGCCTACTTTTGACCACCATGTAAGAGGAGGAGAGGGAAGCTGCTTTTGTAAGAATTTTGAGTGACGGGTTAATCTTCTATAATATTTTGGGAGGAGAATAGCGACGTCTGTGCAAATCCGGGAGGCACAAAAGAGGACCCTGATAAGAGGGGAGCTCCCTCTTCCCCTCGTCTCTGGTGGTCATTGGAGCGCTCTTTGAATGACGTCACGTGCAACCCATGTATAGGTCTCAAATAACGCAGGCGAACCTTTCCTTTTGTCAAAATTTCACTTTTAAGCTCCCACATATCATGAAATGTAGTAATGTGATAAGTTGGTGCAGTTGCTGCGTGGTCATTTTTTGATAGGCACCGAAAAAAAATAACAGAAATTAGGACAGGCTGAATATGCAAAATGCTTGAAAAGAGCCTGTCGAGTCGGGTAAGGTTGGGTCAGTTGGTTGATTTATCCGGTTTTGAAAGGCGCTGAAGATAACAAGACTAGCTGAGCGATGCAAGTTTATTTCTATGTGCTATTAGAGCCCAACAAAACGCAGAATGTTACGCTTCGCAATGCTTTTAATATTGCGCACGGAAATAAAACAAATTGTGTAATACTTTTTCACACGAGTGCAATGAAATGAAGCAGAAACTAAGCTAATGTTTGCTGAAATTCTGACTATATCCGTCGGCAGCGGATATAGTCAGAAAAACACCCGCTGGTAAAATTTTGGTCAATTCGGATTTATCCGATAAACTCCGAATGTTTATGTGCCAATGCCCCCCCCCCCCTTTTTTTCACGCAAAAAAAAAGATTTTTTTTTTGCAATTTTATTAACACAGTGTCAATGTTCCTGGGAAAATGCCACCAAAACTATCTTTCAAATCTCGGACCGTTGTCCAAAGGGGTCTTACCACTTGTCTCGTCAAGGTTGATTCAGGGCAACAGGTCATTGTTCATTCGGGTCACGACAAAAGCCACTTTTTTGTGTTTCCAGTATGGGCCATGCGATTTGTGATTTACAGAACGGAGAGGGTATGTTTTTGTAACAGTGAAAGCTATGAACCATAGAGATCGTATAAAATAGGGAAGGGGGCACTTGAAATTTCTTTATTACGTTGTTAACCACTCTACCTCGCTCGGCCGCGGGCTGGATTGATGAAAGAGGATGGGATGACTACGAGCTTCCTAGTGACTACCTCCGGAAGTTTATTGATTTTAAGGTATTGACGTTTATCGAAGCAACACTTGCGTGCCACTTTTGTCGTGGGACAAAATAGCATTGCCAATGGCACCAACACCAAATTCAACTTAAGAAATTTTAATTGATACAAGCGCGTTTTATTTTTTAACTGGCATACGTTTACATCCGGTTATTATTTATTTAGTTGTTATTAATAGGACACACTGCGAAATTAAACTCCGAATTTCGGAGAATTCGGAATCAAACAAATATAAACTCCGAATCTTCGGTAAAAAATAAACTCCGAAAAACACACTCCGACAAGACCGAGAGGCTAGGCTCTGAAAAGGGCGCTTCTCTGGTATCGCCAGAGGAAAGGGGTCGCTCTGCCTCCCGCCGCAAATCGCCCATTATGCGCTTATCTTGGCTTATCCGGCCCCGAGATGCAGCAACAATAGGAGTCCCTCCGCCGTCAAGTCAAGAGTGGGAGAGGAGGAAATGGGAAGTGTGGCGAGCTTTTTTCCCGGTTGAAAAATATTCTGTGTTAAAGGGCAACTCTGCTCAATTCCGAAAATTCTAGGGGCTTACATGTGATTCCATTTCACAAAGCACTACTAAACAGCTCTACGTCTTCGAATTCGCGAAACGTGAAATATTATTTGTGTAATCTTAATTTAAACATCAGCTGATACCGAAACCGAAACTTCGGTTGCGTCAGGCAACATTGGCCTCGTGTTGTCAGAGTCATGGCCACGTCACGTCCAGACCACGAACAGGACACGCGACGCGGGCAGGTCGCTTCTGGATGGCGTGGACGGTGATGGCCCGGGGAGAGGGGGAAGGGGAGAAGACGAAAGAGAGAGGGGGTGCGGAGAAGCCGGACATGCGATAAGCGCGCAGAGCAGCGCAAACTATACCTGTTTTCACCTCAAGAACCGCAGGAAAAAAAGTCCGGCTTCTCGCGGATGATTACTAATTTTCACCTTTAGGTGGAGATTTAAGATATATTTAGTAGCATTTTGGAGTGGATACACGTTATCTTATCAAGGAGTACACGTTTCAAACGCCAAAAGCATCGCCTGTGCCTCCGACAACCAAATCTGGCGAGAACTATTTCGTGCGGCGTATGAACAATGCGCAAAACTTACTGTTTTCTTGAGGTGAAAACGGTTATAGCGCATCCGCGTTAGGGTGATCACGTGGACGCCCTTGAGCCATCACCGGGAGGAGAAACTCATGACGTCATCGTTCAATTTCGCTCTGAGAAGTAAAAACAAACAAAACGCGAGAATGACGTAGTCATGCCTTTGGCGTAGTGGTTCAACGTTGGCCGCTCAAACTCCGCCGCATTGACTGCGCTGACGATTGCGCCTCACGTCGCACGCTAGAGTTGGCAGATTTCCGGCTACTTGGCTCATTTGAAAGTTTGCTGGCCAGTTTATTAAATATATAGACGGAATTAGATCGTAATATTTGACATGGGGTCTTCCTATATGATACTGAAGAGGGCTGCATAGTTTTCTAAATATCAAAAATGAAGCGGAGTCGCCCTTTAAGTAGTCGTGTGACCACACGGCAAGACAGAGCTTTGAGACACAGATACACCGACTCAAGACCTCTGGTTATCCATGTACCACCTTGTACGAGGTAGTAGAAAGAATGATCAACACCCACACACAGAAAGAAGAAGCCAAGAACAAAGGACAACGCCCGGCTGTAATAGCCTACATTCACCGGGTATCACACAACATGAAAAAATCAGCAGAACCCATCCTTTTGGGAATGATTATCTACGTTAATGCGAATAGCATCAAACGGTGCGGAGTTATGCGCGTTCGTCAGGTGGCCGGCACACTCTAGATACGCCAGCCCACTCTTGAGGCGATTCTAAATTTGTTGACACTTTCACAGCCCTGCGCACGATCTCCGCAGCCCAGCACGTGCGTTTGTGTCACTTAGGAAGGCGAGCAAAGCACGCGCCATACGCACAAACACTCAAAATGGTACCGACCAGACTTTCTGGCGTCTCAGCTAGTCTCAACCAACGGTACTCTAAACGGTTGTTTATATCTTTACCATAGGACGCGCTTTACAGCGCTGTCACAGCTACCGGTGCGCGCGGTTCCATGCACGAGGGCTCATTCCGCTCTCGTGAGGCTGAGCACGGCCGCTACATCACCCTCTCCCGAGCGCGGGAGAGGGTGAGCTAGTGGCCGTGGTCAGCCTCACGAGAGCGGAATGAGCCCCTCGTGCATGGAACGCGCGCGCACCGGTAGCCGAACGCTGTAAAGCGCGTCCTATGGTAAAGATATAAACAACCGTTTAGAGTGTTGAATGACTGCCTTCATAGCTACAATAAACGAAAAAAAAACTGCCTTCATAGCTCTGTGGTTAGCGCGTCTGCCTGCTGATCAAAGGGTCAACGGTTCTGAATCCCAGCCGGCGCCGGTCTTTTTTATTTATTTATCGACCCGCGGCGTAAGAGGTTAGATAGCCAGATAGATAGATAGATAGATACATAGATACACAGACGAAAAGTGCGTGAGTATCCAAAGAATGCTATTCGCATTAAAAGGTGGCTGCCAGGTATAACATCCCTGTCGTCTTTTCAGCACCGGACAAGCTAAAGAAGCTTTGTCCTATGATAAATTCCTCACAAGAACGTCGCCGAGAATGCGACCGGAGGCACAAACAAGCATATATACCTTGCCTGTGCCAGGTTATATATGAAGGTTCCCGGACATTTCATCGAACGCCGTTTCGTCGAACGCCGTTTCATCGAAAAAATGGACGTTTCATCGAACGCCGTTTCATCGAACGCCGTTTCATCGAATCGCTGACGGCCGTTTCATCGAATGTCTTTTATATAAGAAGTGTGAAAGATGCTCTTTTATTCCCGGATCGAGTGCATTTTCGTGTCATTCACCCATTTCATCGTCAGGTTTTTTAATGTCCAAACTTGTAGCTGTTACAATTTATTTTGATGCAAGTAACCCATGAGGATATTTGTACCGATTTTTATGTTTGTTTCGCATATTATGCTTATCTGTTCACCCCCTCTGTATTACCCGATGGGCCTTGAGGGTATTGTAACAAATAAATAAGAAGTCGCACTCCCGGTAAGAGCGCACTCCAACTCATGGAGGCCAGAAGGCGGCTTAGGTTTTGCGCAGGAGCAACAACTTTAGCCATGTGAGCCTCCTAGCCTCTCATGTCTCTTTCTATTGATACTTTTTTACTGCCCGAAGCTTGCATTAGCTAAAGCTGAGGTGCTATTTATGAAACGACACCGAAACATTGTTTTTTTTAGTTCTAAGACTCAATGAAGTCAAAAGTAAGTACGTCACTTCAAATTTTATTGGAAAACTTTCGGGGGCTCATGTGTTCGTGCGACAGCCATTCACCGTTTCAAATGATGAGCAATTGCTCTCAAAAAGTCCCCCACAGCCATGCTCCGTCTGTTCTCATAAAAAAAGGCGGACCTTCTCATTTCTTGCCACTATGGCCTTCTTCTGGCGAGGAGGCTCTTGGGAACTCAGCATCGCCTCCAGCTTGTCTTCCGTCAGTTGATGTTCTGCGGCGAGGCAAGTGAAAAACTTCCAGAACCCGGGATGGGCACCTCCGACCAGCTTCAGGAAGCGGGAATGCCACCCTGGCGTTCGATAAGACGGCGTTCGATAAAACGGCGTTCGATGAAACGGCTTCGATGAAACGGTGTTCGATGAAACGGCGTTCGATGAAACGGCATTCGATGAAACGGCTTCGATGAAACGGCGTTCGACGAAACGGCGTTCGATGGAATGTCCGGTCCCAATATATGAAATACCTTTCACCTGTGGCAGAGTATATGTCGGCCAGTCTGGCCGGTGCGTGAACACCAGGTTACGTGAACACGCTGCGTCACTCAAGTCAACACCATCAGGGCATCTCGCAGTGCGTAAGGGACTGTCATCAGGCCTCCTGCGCTGAAGCTTTGAACACACCGTAGCGCCCTCGTTTTGGGTAGTACAAGCTCACCTGATTGAGCCTCGCACTATTTATGGCACGTTGGTCGAGCTTTTTCAATTCTGCCTGGTGCTGAAGAACGAAAACACCTTTGGACGCCAAAAATCGGCCAGACTCAACGCCGCAAGACAATCAAAAGTGCCAAATTCATGACACCACCGCTAGGGTACGCGTCTATTATCTCTGGGTGGTGACGTCGAAACACCTGTGCCGCGACGCTTTCATTTTCTTTTTCTTTGTCATGTCTACTTTGGAACGCGTGGAACGGCATCTCATGGCTCGCGCTCTTAGCGTCTTAGCTTTGACGGCGTTCGGATTTCTGTTGTTTCTTTATATTTTCATCGTGATCTCGCGCTCCGCACCAGAGCAGGCACACTTCTGCATGCCTGACAGTTTGAGACGCTCGAGTTTGTACTACCCAAAACAAGGCCTAACGAGTCCCTTTTCGCAGCACCCCCTGGGCAACGCAGGAGGCCCTCTTCGAAGGTACCGTGAGAAGATATAAAGGGAACTATACGAGGCAAAGACCATAAAAGAAAAGGAGAACTCGTGTGTGGGTGCACCATCAGTGGCATTAACTGAAAAAGAACTTCAATACCTTAACTTTCCTGCTTGAGGTGGTTTCATTAGGCTACTGTGGACAGCTTCTTCCTTTCTTTCTGCTAATTCTCAGTTTTTTAACGTAACGCCCTCTTCCTTTTTGTTATTTCTCAGTTCTTTTAACGTAACTTCCTCTTCCTAAACACATCGAGGGGCTTTACCTCTTCCCATCTAGACAATTTCATTTTGGGAATTTTTCATACCGAAAAGAAAGACGAGAGAGAAACGCTGCCTCTTTCTCGTCTTCTGTGATTATTAAAACGACAGTTGAGAGTTAGCGCTTGTTCTGTCAGTTTGTACTTGACCTTCGCGCTATTTATTTCGATAATGCATATCCAACTAGCCCACCTTAAAGGGGTCATGAAACGATTTTCCTACTTCTTCCTCCTTAGCTTTAATCCTCAACTCAAATGCGAATTGTGAAATCACGTGGTCGTGACATTCCTTCGGCACCGGTGCGATGACTCCTAGCTTCCACCGTGCTTTTTATGCACACCATAGAACTTGTCATTCCCCAGTGACGATAAGTTCCGTCAGGGCACTCATTGGCCACGAACGCGAATCCAAATATTCGTCGACGGATTGATTGTTGACGAGCGCATACGTCCGAGTGACGCAGTTCTCGTGTCCAATGCGTGAGCTGGGCTCTGCTGACGTCAGTTTGGCGCCGGTGACGCGCCTTTGGAACCGCGGATGTATCATAGTGAAAAGGCGGAGAGCTTTCGAAGGCAAGAAGGTACAAAATAGTCCGCTATATTTTCAAATGTTCGTACCGAAAAGCTGGCTTTTGACTTTCTAGCCTCTTTCTTTTGGCCAACTAAACGATATGCGATTAGTAAAGTCCCAATTTAAAATCATTCATGCCAACCCAAAATTCGTTTCATGGGCCCTTTAATATTTTAGTGGTGAATGATGTTGATTGGGGCGGAGCTCTGGTGGTGCTTGTCTGCGTAGACGCTGAGCCGCAGCATGCCAAGCCTTTCGTTCGTTTTCATCCATGTCAGAAAGAGAATCTGTGGTATCGAACGTGGTTATATACGCATTTGAGCATTTGACCGGAGCGCCGTCTCGCCTATAAACGTTGAGCCAATGCATGCAAAGTTTGACGCGATTATATACGCATTAGGGTGCCTACATGTCTGTGCGTCTCAGGGTGAAGACATCCATTGTTGCACTGCATCTGCCAGCGCGTGACGCTCTCGCGCACTCGGTGCGTGACTTGGGCGCTAAAATGGCGTCTATGCATTAGCCAAAGCTATGTGCTCGAGCTGAGTGACACCGGATTGCGCGCACTTCAAAACGCATAAAAAAACGATTCGGCGTAAATATGGCTGAGATGTCACCACTCAAGCAAAAGCGCGCGTGTGTATGAAGGCACTCTAATACGCATTTGACCGCAGCGCCCTCTCCTGTATGGACGTTGAGCGGCTACATGCAACGTTTCATACATGACATCCCCAGCTCTTGAGTACTTTTTTACATCTTTTTTTTTTTTTGCCCTACACGAGGACGTGAGCACGTGCTCGTGGGCACGTGAGCTCACGAGCAGGAGCACGATCACCGGACGCCGGACGGACATACGGACATGGCTGGCCCCTAAAGGTGTATCCACACGACGGACCAAATTGCTGGTTTGGTCCGCGGGCCGCGCATCACATGATCTTACGTCACCGGTTTTCGAGGTCCGCCATCGGTCCGCGGCCCGCGCTTCTGAGAAATGCAAAGCGACTTTTCTCGCCCGGACCTTGGCGGCGGACCGCGGCGTTTTTAGTATAATTGAAGCGCTAAGTCTGGCAACAAGCTGGATGTTGACCGCCGACTGTTGAAGACGAAGAAGACGAACCTTTTGTTGTGCGACGAAAAGAGTTGACTATGCAGACCAAGATCTTTCCTGCACATCCAGGGCTTCATCCAGCATGCCCTTTTCGGTTCACTTAAGTCCTCCTCGTCCTCACTAGTCAACGCCAGGGCCACCGCGGCCAAACTATGCCAAACGTCTCTTTCGTTCAACCTCCATCTTTGCTGCTTACAAATAGCCTCAAAGCAGCTCACTGCATGCGTTTGGCGGAGCTGTGAGGTCGAGGGTCAGACCGGCCCGTTCGCTTTGTCGTCTGCTCTTTTGGTCCGCCGTGTGGATGCTCATGGCAGCCGGGCGGCCCGCGGGCCGCGCATCACGTGATCAATCGGTCCGCGGCCCGGTCCGTCGTGTGGATGCACCTTAAACGAGCTTCGCCTCTAAAAAAAAGAAAAGGGGGAGGGGGAGGGGAGGCCCGGGGGGGGGGGGGGGGGAGAGCGGGGATTGGCACGGGGCCCCCTGGGGCCCCGTGCGGGCCCCAGGGGCCCCGTGCGCGACGAGAAGAATTCTTCAGTTGCCATCCCAACGGGCGTCAAACTTCATAGCCCTTCCCCTTGCAAATAGCGAGCGCTCGGCGCGCGCTCGCCGAGCGGATTCTTGTTTCCCTCGCGAGATGCGAGCAATCTCTCCGTGTGCCGCTTGTAGATCTGGAGCCGGTGGGGCGCTCGCCGAGCGGCTCCAACCGCTCCGTGGAAAAGTGGCGGAGCGCGTCGAGCGGTCCGGAGTAGTTCTCCGCGCAGCCTTTTTCGGAGGAGTACGATCTGTAGTCGTCTCTCGCATCGTTTCAGTTTCGTTATCGACATTCCCGCGGGAGAGTGAAGGAGTTTCGCGGCTTTTTTGTTTCGATTGCTGGGTGGGCTCTCTTGCTGTGCTTGCTTTCGTTCCCCTCGTCATGACCGACTCGCCCGAGCATACTGCGTTGATGACATTGTTGCAGTTAATTTCAGGAGGTCTAATAAAACGCAGTGACAGCGACGAAGATACCAGCTTAGCTCCAGCTCGAGTGACGACGAGGCAGCCGTTCTCGGCGAAGTGTTTGCCGAGTCGTTTGCCTGGCCAGCGAAGAGGCCCAAGATATCGCATTACGTCGAAGGCGTTGTGCGCGCCTATTCGGATGAAGAGCTAGGTATACGTCGTTTGTGCGTTTTGTGGCCTCTGTAATGTAATTGGAATAATTAGAAGACAACACGCCAAATACTCCGCAGATGGAAGTCGCCTTCGGAGATGACGATCGCTTTACGGCATACGTGTTTGGTATTGCTTAATAGCATCCTACGGCTCGTACAAGTACTTCTAGTTGTCTTTATCGGGCTTATATAACTGTAAGGGAAAATAAATTGTGTCTTAACGTCGGGGTCACCGTTAATCAAGTAGTAAACAATCAATTTTTTGTCAAAGCATAAAGTTCCGATCAGAACTTCATGCTTTCAGCAAGATAGCAATGGGAACCGCAACTGTTCAAAAGCGAGAGCAGACGCTCTGGAAGCGGTGGCGCTGGGAGCGTTACGCTCGATTTGCTCCGCAGCGCGTGCCACTGGGATCGATCACGTGACCGATCGCTCACGGAGGCCGACCGCTCGACGAGCGCTAGCGCGGAGCGCTCGGCATTTGCCAGGGGAAGGGGCTAT